>CM057459.1:995245000-995522500 GCA_016271365.2 Neoceratodus forsteri | reverse complement strand
TCAGGGGTGACCTGGGAGCACTGGGCAGTTAAGTGACTAGTTCAGAGTCACACAGTATGCAAGTGGAGGCTGTGAGAATAAATCTGAGGTCTGGTCGGCTGGATGTATCAAGCTTATTCACACCTCATTTCTCTAACCTCTAGGCTATACTGCCAGCCCATATTGTGCTGGATATAGGCAGGAACAGAGGCAGGAAACTACAGACCTGTCAGTCTGACCTCTGTGGTAGGGAAAGTGATGGAGTCACTTCTGAAGGAAAGAATAGTTGAGTACCTAGAGGCCAGTGGAGTACAGGACCCAAGGCAGCATGGGTTCACAGTGGGAAGGTCATGTCAGATGAATCTAATAGATTTTTTTGACTGGGTGACCAAAGTAGTAGACCAGGGAGGGGCTGTGGACATGGCCTACCTAGACTTTAGCAAGGCATTTGACACAGTCCCACACAAAAGATTAATAGTCAAATTAACCAGCCTAGGAGTGGGTCCCAGGGTGGTAGCCTGGATAAAACATTGGCTGCACAACAGGACACAGAAGGTAATTGTAAATGGAGTCCACTCTGAAGAAAGAGGGTTACTAGTGTGGTACCACAGGGTTCAGTATTTGGTCCAGTCCTTTTTAATGTCTTCATCAGTGACATTGCAGAGGGACTGGAAGGAAAAGTATGCCTTTTTGCAGATGACACAAAGATCTGCAACAGGGTTGATACACAAGGAGGCATGAAAAGGATGAAAAGGGACTTGGCAAGGTTGGTGGAATGGTCAGAAGTATGGCAGCTTGGATTCAATGCAAAGAAGTGCAAAATAATGTACCTGGGAAACAAGAACCCAGGGGAAGAATACACAATGGGTGGGGAGGTAGTAACAACAACAAAAAAGGAAAGGGACCTGTGGGTAATCATATCAGATGACCTTAAGGTTAGCAAGCAATGTGAGAAGGCAGTAGGGAGGGCTGGGGGTATACTGGGATGTATAGGGAGAGGCATCAGCAGCAGAAAACAGGAAGCTGTTATCCCTCTGTACAGACAGTTGTTGAGGCCCCATCTGGAGTACTGTGTCCAGTTCTGGAGACCCCATCTCCGCAAGGACATAGACAGGATAGAGGTAGTCCAGAGGAGGGCAACTAAAATGGTGCAGGGTCTGCAAGAGAAGCCATATGAGGAGATCCTAAAGGAGCTTAATATGTATACCCTTGAGGAAAGAAGGGAGAGGGGGGACATGATAGAAACTTTTAAGTACCTCAGTGGAATCAACAAAGTCCAAGAGGGTAGCATCTTTCAGAAAAAGAGACTTGCCAGAACAAGGGGACACAATTTAAAAATAGAAGGAGGGCGGTTCAGGAGCAATGTGAGGAAGTATTATTTCACAGAGAGGGTAGTGGAGGCATGGAACTGCCTTCCTGAGGAGGTTGTGGGGTCTAAAACTGTGGGAGAATTCAAGAATGCATGGGACAGACATAAGGCAATTCTTGTGGGCGGTAGGAAGAAATAGGCTGTTGGTTAACTAGGATCTGCGGCCTATCCTGTAGGTAGGGAAATGGGCAGACTAGATGGGCCAAGCGGTCCTTATCTGCCGTCAAAGTCTATGTTTCTATGTTTCTATAAGGTAATGCCTTAGGTCAGTTTTGAAATGGGCCAGGCTTGTGGATATCTGAATGGGGACTGAGGTATCATTTAGCCACAGTGGGGCTCTGTAGTAGAAAGCACATTGTCTGAGTGCAGTTCTCCAAAAAGGCACTGAGAAAGTTCCATGCATCCTGCCTCTGGTGCTGTATCCATAGTCATTCAAGGAGAAAATATCAGTTACACAAGAGGGAGTTTTACCCATAAACACTTTCTTGCCAAGGAGGCATGTTTGGAACTTGAGTCTGTTACTTAGTGACAGCCAGTTTGCCTGCTCATACAGGTCACTGGTGTGGGTGAGGCGTTTCGTAGCCGGGGCAAGTCTGCAGGCCATATTTTGAATGATTTGCACTCTCTTTAGGGCTGTATTCATGGCTGCACCATACAGAACCAGACCATAGTCAATGGTTGATAAGATAGAGCTGGATATCGAGATGCAGAGGGCCTCTGGGGTGACATGCTTTCTGTGCCTGTACCACACACCCAGTTTGGTGTTTACTGACTTGACCACTGAATCAATGTGCTGAGTGAAGGTGAGGGTGTCATCAAGGGTAACCCCCAGATATTTGAAGGAGTGTACTTATTCCAATGGTGTGCTGTCTTTGTTGGAGATGACCATGGAGGGAAATCTCTTTTTGAGCTGGGGACTTGATATGAACATGGTATTGGTTTTCTTATAGTTTGTAAGAGTTTATGTGCACAGCACCAGTCCTCTAGTTTGTTGAAGGAGTTCTGTAGTTCAGTTTGGAGGGAGTTGACGCACGTGCTGCAATTGATCAGGACCGTATCATCTGTGTATAGGATTATTTTGGAGTCACAAGCTTTTGGGAGGTTGTTTAAAAAAAGGCTGAAAAGTAAGGGTCCCAGAATTGAACCCTGGGGGACATTCAGAGTGACTTCTCTGGAACCAGATACAGTTTATCCAACTTTGACACATTGAGATCTAAGAGACAGGTTGTCCTGGAACCAGCTGGTGGTGTTGGCCACCACACCTAGGTTCTGCAGCTGTTCCAGGAGTAGCGAATGGTTAACGGTGTTGAAGGCCTTAGTCAAGTCAATAAACACAGACCTGACCAATTTGCCTTCATCCAGTGCTTTGTGCATGTAGTCAGTGTACTCCACCAAGGTGGTGGAAGTACTGTGATTCTGCCTGAAACCGTAATGGTTTGGGCATTGCAACTAATATTTGTTAAGGTATTCAGTGAGTTGTACCACAACAATCTTTTCCAATGCCTTGGCTTGAGGGGAGAGGATCGAGATTGGTCTATAGCTAGATATGCTGGGTCTGTCACCATTTTTGTGCACAGGGGTCACCAGTGCCTGTTTCCAGACTGCAGGGAATTCTGCTCATGACAGAAACTTGTTAAATAATTTGGTGATAGGCACACTGAGAACATCAAGTATGAGGGATAGAAGTTTCATGTCAATCCCATCACTGCCCATTCTGGTCTTATCTAACACTTTTTTTACGTGTAGCAGGGTCTCTTTCACTGTCACTCTCTTAAAGTAAAAGTTTGGGTAGGGGTTTTTTGTTGACTTGCTATCGGAAAGATCTTTAGCGGTGTCCATATAGGCAGGGGGTAGAACAGAGTTCAGGTCTGTGAATGCCATATTGAAGGATTCCACGATGAGGAGTGGGTCAGTTGTGGGGGAGTCATTTATATTGAGCAGTTGGGGGTGCCTCTTAACATCCTTCCCAAGGAGGTTTTTGATGTTCTCCCAAAACCTCTTTCCATTACCCCAGCTTCTACTGAGCTGATCCTTGTGGAAGTTGGCTTTTGCCTGCTGGATGAGGTTAGTACAAAGATTCCTGGTGGTTCTGTAGCATTGGTAGTCATGCTTGTTACCTGAGGACCTGGCTTTTGACCAGAGGTTATCTCTGTCCTGCATCTTGGTAAGGAGTTCCCCTGTAATCCAACCATTAGTATACCCACAAGCTTTTCTCTTCCTCAAGGGGGCGAAGATATCACAGATTCTATTGAATACCTTAATGTAGTGGTTTAGGGCTTGGTCAAGCCCTGGTGTCGAGTCAATGGGGGACCAGTCGTGCAGGGAGAGGACTGTTTTAAGAGCCCCTAGATTGCCTTTCCTGAGGATCCAGCTTTTGATTAAGATGGGAGGGAGTTTTCTGAATTTATTTGACCAAAGGAAGATGATCAGGGAGTGGTCGCTCAGGGTGTCCGGCAGCACTGTGACCCCAGAAATCTGGGATGGGGAGCTTGAGAGGAGTCAGTCAAGGAGTGAATCATTGTCTGACTTGTAGTTCTGCCTGGTGAGGCTGGAGACAAGTTGCATAAGGTGGGATTCTGCCACAATGTCCCTCTGGGAGGTTGACTCAGCACCATTCCAGTTGATGTTGAAGTAACCAATGATGATAAGCTCATGATCTTTAAGGAGAGTGGCCATCACTTCCATAATTTTAGGGAGGCTTTCCTTACCTTTTTCGGGGGGTAGGTAAATCGAGGTGATGTTGAGTGACTTACCGAACTGTCCAATCTGCACTTTCACAGCTAGTAGTTCACAGTCAGTACTCAATTCGGTGATAGGGAGGGCAGAGCTGTGGAGGTAGTCCCTAGCATATATGAGGCAGCCGCATCCCTTCTTGCTCCTTCTGTCAATCCTAAAGACTTGGTACCTCACTAGGGATATTTCATTATTTTTTACCTTGCTCATCAACCATGTCCCTGTAAGGCAACTAATATCAGGGTCGTAGTGAGTCGACCAGGCCTGGAATTGTTTGAATTTAGCTGTTAAGCTGCAGATGTTCATGGCAGCGATTCTTAGATCTTTGGTCTTGTGACCTCCAATACCTGAGTCAATAGGAGGGCCTGGGTTAGCATGAACATTTCCAGATAGGAGGAGCAGCATGAAAAGCACCTTCCTGGCTGACAGGCTGCTGGTTATCATGGATCATATCCTTCTGTGATGAGTTGGGATGGGAGAAGTCTTATTGGTCTTCAGTGGTGGATTTATTGAGGAAGGGGACAGGAGGATGCCATAGCAGGGTATGGCAGTTGGGGACACTTGGGTAGTTGCTGATAGGTAGAAGTCCTGATGGTCCCTTACTGAGCCTGTTACCCCAGTCTCCAGAGTCAGACCACTGCAGCCAAGAGAAGGGTCTGAGAGGGGAGCCAAAGGTCCATATTGTTCACCGGGGCCCACAGCAAGGTGGGTAGTAGTGAATAGTAGGATGAACGAGCAGCTCATTTTTAGCATTTTGCCAGCTTGAATGTGGTAGCTTTGAATACAGTGCGAGGGAGGGAGGACTGTGTATGTGGTGAATGTCACTTTAAGATCCTTGTAGTAGACAAGGAGAGCCAAGGGTGGGGGGTGAGACAACAGTGAATGAAGCGGAGCTAAAGCATATTTAATAGAGGCTGGAGACAGGGTGGGTGGGTGGTGGGAGAAAATTAGCTCAGCTTGAACAGCAACAGTGCAGTGAGCAGTTTGAAAATGAGCACCTTGTAACCTCTGAGCTGAGGAATAACAAGCTGGGCCAACCAGAGTACAGAGGGAGATAGATTTGGCCAATGAGAAGCCACGTGTGCATAGAAAAAGTGTCCACAATGTGTTATATAGTGGGCAATGAGTGGCAAATGGCACCCATTATTATAAGTGTGTGCATGCAGCAAGATTTGTGGGAAGGCAACAAGACCTCTCCATTGTGTAACCTATCTGGCTGCATGTGTGCAATTTTCAGCTATATTAAAACTGGGTCTCAGGGGATGCCACATTTGAATTACACCACTGCCACTGGTGATCTGACCTTGCATAAACCACATACAGTGTCTCAGTCTATCCAGTTATACATACTAGGTAAAGGATAAACCCTAGTGAAGACCAGCTGGGGCTCTACAGTATTTTCAAAAGAATTTTGCCATAGGCAGAGAATGGGTGGAAGTCTTTTGAAAAAGGGCTGTTTGTTTCATCTTAGTTGAGGTACTATGGCTTAATAAATTGTAAAATTATATGCAGTATAAGATAAGCAATGAACTAACTAAAAAGATCACATATGAATTTATCTATAGGTTTTGATTTCTATTGACCCCAAAAGTGGCAGAGCCATGAGAGAGGTCAACAGAGGTCAAACAGTGCAGATAAAATTAAATTTGATACTATTAGTAAACCCACTGTATATGGCTTTTAAACAGTGATGGCTTCCCTCAAGCAAGGCTGGTTCTAGTTCTCAAATCTCAGCATTTTATGAAAGTAATAACATAATAATACTAATTATTATTGTTTTTTTTTTTTCAGTCTTTGGTAACTGGGTAAGGCCCACTAGGCACAAATGCCTGTTTTCAGGGGCGACCTGGGAGCACTGGGCGGTTAAGTGACTTGCTCAGAGTCACACAGTATGCAAGTGGAGGTTGGGAGAATCAAACTTAGGTCTGGTCTGCTGGATGTATCAAGTTCATTCACACCTCGTTCCTCTAACCTCTAGGCTATACTGCCAGCCCAGTTATTAATTATTCCGGTCTTGATAACAAATATCAGCCCTCCAAATATTCATTACTGTATTTATACATTACTTGGGCAAGTCCCATCACTACACTACACTACACCATTAAGTATCACCCACCACATCATTGGTCCTCCTATACCTTGTAAAAAATGTCTGATACCTTTCCAGCTCCTTCTCCACATGCCACTGCTGTTTCAAACCCACCCTTCATTTCTACTTGATCCCCAGTCCCATATTAAATAGGGGAAAGGCTGCTAACATGTCTTCCATCCCACTGGATACCCAGTCCATGATTCGGGAGGGGGAATATGGTGGTCTATTATATCATTATATTCCCGGGTCCGGAACAGTAAGTAGATTGTGTATGTGTGTGTGTCTGCGTGTGTCTGTGTGTCTGTGAACCACTCCAGTACCTTTGGCATTCTCTCCCTTGCACCCATAATTCTAAAAAATAATGCCTGTGCAAGGTGGGTGTTACGAGGATTTTTCACACACCCTTGATGTCCTCATAATACATACCAGCACAGACATTATTCTCTATATAATAGATGTCAGTTGTTTCTTTTTGATTCTGAAGTATTTTTCTTTTTCTATTTACTCATCAGAGTTTTGACCTGATAGTATTATGTGTGATGTTAAGAGCAGGGGCTGAATTTTCAAAAGCTTCAAGTACTACATCCCACTTTGTAGCTGCTTATGTGAAAAAAAACCTCTGCACTGGCAGGATTTCTTACTTTCCGCATGTGTGGCTGTGCAGCTGCAGAGGTACCTACAAGCCTGAGTTGGGCTGTCCTCCTTCTCCCAGTGACACTCTGTGTGAAACACACAAGAGTTAGCCATCTGGGAGAAGTGTGGGGCCCACCAGGCCATCGTGAAGTCCCACTATAGGGGTCAGCAGCACCCACAGAATGCCCTTTCATCTTGCAGGGGGATGCTACTCTGCTGCATCAAAAAATGTCCACAAGCTGCCATAAATCATGGAGCTTGTCACAAACAGCTCTTTGATGGACAATACAGTGCATGAGGAAAAACCTTGTGGACCTGCAAGGTTTTTCTGCATGTGTGATGAAAATGGGGTGTCTTTAAAAATCCAGTCCCAGTTCTTTACCTGGAGACTAAACAATCTAGATTGATTCCTCTTCATACCACATCAGAATTGTGACCTCATTTTTTGTAACATCACAAGTGACCGATCATACAGTAGATGATCAGCTCTTCTTGGTCAGTTGTTTCACTGGCAGTGAGGTCATAGGGTTAACAATTAATTCAGAGAAATATTATTAAACATGTCTATCTCCAGCTAGAGTACTGTACTTATATATCACTCTCAAGTATTGCTATGTGGAAAATACTCTAATTATCAAAGGGGCAAAGAAAAAAAAATGTCATATATAAAAAGCAACAGTCACTACTTTTGAAAGTTAATATTAATTTCAACTAGTACACTTGCTCTTTGATACATGATCTCCATTCCTTAGACATTCATTGTTCCTACTGCCTCACTATATGTGATATCATGATCTCCTTGTGACACTGCAGTAACTTCTACTAAGCCAAGTTGTGAAATATCATGAAAAGCGGGAGACTGTGTTTAGCAAAGCAGCAGGAGCAAATAAGGTCCATGTGACGGAGATCTTGTTTTCACTAAATGTCTTTGGCCAACAAAGGAGAAGGTAAAAATTATAGAAAACATATAAAATACAAAACCAAAAAAGAGAGTGCAGTGTCCAGGGCAATTGGGTAGCAAATTAAACCAAAGTATTAGATTGTATGCATGCTGAAAATTAAAAACAAAATTATAACTGATGTTCTGACCATAGGTCTTCTTCAGAAATTATCTTTAAAGAAGAGAAAATTAGTATTATTCATACCCTAAAGACCATCACAGCACACAATCATGAAGATGCATAGGACTTTTTACCCAAAAGTTATACTGTAGTTCTGTGCTTTTGCAGCTTTGTGATTCAACCCTAACATATACCTAAATGTAGTTATTTGCTATTAATATCTCTCCTCTTAGATTAGATGGCAGTTTTGATATTGTGATTGGCCTACAGTAGATACCTGTCTTTTAAATGCCATTAATGTCTATATTTTTAGAAAAGGATATTTAATAACAGTTCGCATTGTTAATAATTTTTGTATCAGTCTCTAGAATCCAAAGGCACCATCCACTCTTATCCTTTGCATACCAAGCAGTTGGTGTACAGTGGCACCCTACTCTCTCACCATACACACTCACAAATATCTGAGACCCCCATGCCCCTCAGAAAAAGCTTAAAGTAAAAAAGTGACACCACAAATGGATCTCTGCTCCCATTCTCACTTTATGCAAGGCCAGAAACAAAGCATGGTCTGTTTTCAAATCCCTCCCGAACTCCAAAAATGGGAAAGCCTACAACACCTTCCGTAATGCTTGCACAAAGGCCATAAGAAGGACATACTCATGCCCATCTCTCCAACTTCTAGAAAGTTGTACACTCACTCCTAGACCCCTCCATCACAACCTAGTTCTCCTGCCATCATGACACATGGTCAGCCTATATCCAACCCCATCAGCATTGCTGATACACTCAACACATTTTTCATGGCCCCCCACTGAATTTTGCTGTCCTCCCCTTCACTTCCTTGTCGTAACAATTTCAAATTCTCACCTGTCTCAGAACACAAAGTCCTCACAGCTCTCCACTCATTAAATACCTCCAAATCCAGTCTACATGGGATCCACCCTAAACTTTTAAAAATCTCTGCACCTGCAATCATAAAGTCTCGCACCCATCTACTCAACCTCTCCTTCCCCTGAGGCTCAGTCCCTCAGACCTGAAAATTCACCTCAGTTATCCCCCTCCATAAAGGTGGAGACACCTCTAATCCTGGTAATTATAGGCCAGTCTCCCTCCTCCCTGCCCTTACATAGATACATAGATACATAGACAGTGTCGGCAGATAAGGGCCTATGGCCCACCCAGTCTGCCCATTTGAGCTTGTAAGTTCAGTTTATGTTTTCCTAGAAGTCTGTTGTCCCTTACCCCTGACCTCCAGAATTCCTTTATGTCTATCCTATGCATTCTTAAATCCCATGATTGTTTCAGTCCCCACCACTTCCTCTGGCAGGGTGTTCCATTTGTTCACCACCCGTTCTGTGAAGAAATTCTTCCTCACGTTTCCTCTGAATCATCCTCCCTCCAACTTCATCCCATGCCCTCTAGTCCTGGAACATCTTTTTCACTTAAAAATAGTGTATTCCTGAACCCTGTTCCTCCCTGTAAGATACTTGTATGTCTCTATCATATCCCTCTCTCCCTCCTCTCCTCCAGGAGTACATGTTCAGTTCCTTCAACCTGTCCTCATAGGACTTGTGATGCAATCCATGTACCATCTTTGTTGCCTCCTCTGAACCTTCTCTACCCTGTCTATGTCCTTACATAGGTAAGGTCTCCAGAACTGTGCACTGTACCCAGGTGGGGTCTCACTAGTGTCTTGTATAGTGGAATTATGACCTCCTTTTCCTGCTGGTGATGCCCCTGCCTATGCATCCCGGCATCCTATTTGCTTTACCTGCTGCCTTGTCACACTGTTTCCCTACCTTGAGGTCATCAGAGATGATAACCCCAGATCTCTTTCCTGCTTGGTGCATGTTATATCCTCACCCCCAACTGATATATTGTGCCAGGGTTTTTGTGCCCATATGCATTACTTGCACTTTTTGCATTAATTTCAACTGCTAAACCCTGACCATTCTTCAAGTTTCTGCAGTCCCTTCTCATTCTGTCTACACCCTCTGGTGTGTCTACTCTGTTACAGGGCTTTGTGTCATCAGCGAACAGTGAAATTCTGCCTTCTAGGTCCTGCGCAATGTCACTGATGGAGATGTTGAATAGAACCGGTCCCAGCACTGATCCTGTGGTACCCACTGGTCACTCTTCCCTCTGTGGGGTGACAGCCATTTACCACCACCCTCTGTGTCCTGCCACCCAGCCAGTTACCTACCCACCACACTGCTGTCCTGCCCACACCCATATTCTCCCAGTTTGTGTAATAGTCTTCTATGTGGCACAGTGTCAAAGGCCTTGCTGAAGTCCAGATAGGCCATGTCCACTGCCCTCCTCTGATCCATCTCCCTAGTCACCCAGTCAAAATATTCAACCAGGTTGGTCTGACATGACCTCCCCCTGGTGAAACCATGCTGCCTTGGGTCCTGTAGTCCATTGACAACCAGATGTTCCACCAATCTCTCCTTCAGTAGTGCTTCCATGATCTTCCCCACTACCGAGGTGAGGCTGACTGGTCTGTAGTTCCCCGCTTCCTCTTTGTTCCCACTTTGTATAAAGGGACTACATCTGCTGTCCTCCAGTCTTTGGGTACCTCCCTGTTTCCAGTGATCAGCTAAACAGGATAGCCAGAGGTTCAGCCACCACCTCTCTTAGTTCTTTAAGGACCCTGGGGTGCTTTTATTTGGCCCCATTGCTTTATCAACTCTTATTTCCAGTTCCTTCAGGACCCTTTCTCATGTAAAGGGACTTGTGCCCATTTCTGCACCATTCTCACCCCTTGTACTCCCTTCAGACCCATTACCCTCCTCCTCCTCAGTAAAGACTGAGCAGAAATACCTGTTCAATATGTCAGCTTTACTGTTGTCATCCTCCATGCGGCCTCCATCCTCCCCCTTCAGTCTCACTATCCCTCCCTTTGCCTTTCTTTTTTCACTTATGTACCAGTAAAAGGTTTTGTCCCTGTGTACCCACTGATTTTGCAATGTGTTCTTCTGTCTGAGCTTTGGCTTCCTTACTGACCTCCCTGCCTCCCTTTGCTTCTCCTGGTACTTCTCCCTATCCCCTTCTGCCTGTATCTTTTTGTATTGCCTTTCACTTTCTTTGCTACCTCTTTGGAAAACCATAAGGTCTCCTCTTCCTTTTCCTCTTGCTAACTGCTTAATGCATAATTCTGTTGCTCTTGTAATCCCCATTTTAAATACTGCCCACTGTTCCTCAACCCCTGATTTCTGCCCCATTCCCCCAATGCCTCTTTCAAGTATCTCCCCATTTTCCCAAAGTCTGCCCCCCTAAAATCCAGGATATGTGTTTTTGTGCGTGTTTTTGTGTGGTTTGGTTCTGCTCTTTCTGTGATTTCAAACCACAATGACTGGTGGTCACTGTTTCCCAGGTGCTCCAGCAACTGTTAACCCCATCACACTGTCCCTGTTTGTGAGCACAAGGTCCAGTATTGCCTTCTGCAGAGTTGGTTCCATGACCAGTTGCTTGAGGAAGGCACCCTGAAGGGAGTCCAGGATAAATCTGCTCCTAGTTGATGCTGCTGCTGCTGGGATGCTCCAGTCCATGTCTGGAATATTGAAGTCTCCAACCAGTACTATCTCACCCTTGTCTTTGGATGGCTAGCATCAGCTCCCTATCTGTTTCTCCCTCCTGGGCTGGTGGTCTATAGACCACACCTGTGCGGATGGCTGGCCCCATTTTCCTTTCCAGCTTAACCAACAGTATCTCTCCCCCAATTTGTTCCTCTTGGATCTCTGTGGCCCTTATGTCATTTTCACACGCAGTGCCACTCCTCCTCCCTTCTTACCTGCCCTGTCTCCTCTGAATATGTTGTAGCCAGGTATGGCCATCTCCCAGTCATGGTTATCATTACACCAGGTTTCAGTGATGGCCACAATGTCCAGGTCTGACTGCACCATGACAGCCTTCAGATTGTCCATCTTGTTGCAAAGGCTCCTGGCATTGGCACACATAGCTTTCCATGATTTGACCTCCCTAGACTGTTTCGCTGTTCTACTCCAGACCCTTCCTTGGTTGTCCTTTATCCCTGGTTCTCCTTGCAGTCTGCCCTTCTGCTGAATGTTGCCCTTTTTCTGCCTATCCACCTCTTGGGCACTAATCTCCATCTTTTGCACACTGCTTTGTAGAGATAGCCACTCCACCGGTTCACTGGTTCCACTGCTAGCTGTGGAGGGTGAGCAAGTAGGTACCCTCCTTGCTGGCCTGCCAACCCCCTTTGCTAGTTCAAATGCTTGTCAATGTAGCATTTAAACTTATCACTGAGTGCTTGGATTCCCCTCCAGGATGGATGCAGGCCGTCAGGCTTGAACAAACCTCCATCCCTCCTGGTGGGTCCCCAGTCACCAATGAATCCAAACCCTTCCTCACAGCACCAGTTCTTCAACCATGAGTTAAAGTTCCTGGTGCATGCACCCCTATGCTCTCCCTTGTCTCTCACAGGTAGTACATCTGAGAAAGTGATAGAAGTAGCTACTTGCTTGAGACCACGCCCCAATTTCCTAAATTCTTCCTGAACTTCCTTTGGCTCCCCATTTGCCAGGTCATTAGTACCTAGGTAGATAATGACATCCAGCTCACCCTCCCATCTTGCCTTCCCAGTGATCCCCAGGATCTTCCTTCCATCCCTCCATGCCGTGGCACCTGGTAGGCACCTCACCTCCCTGTCCCCCCCCTCCTGTGTTCCTAGCTGAATACCTCTTATGATGGAGTCCCCCACCAGGATTTTCTTCCTCCTCCTCCTCTGGGGTCCACTGCTCTCCCCGCTGAAGTCACCTCCTTGGTTAACCTCCACATCCTTTCCTTCCACTTCTCTGGGTACCTCTATGTGGTTGTCCCCTTATGCCAGTGTGGCATATGAGTTCTTGAGTGGAACAGGATCTGGGATGTGCTTCTGCCTGACCGCTCTAACAATCTCTGAGCCCACTGTCATCCAAGTGCTCCTTGTTCTCGGCATCCTTTGAGGCAGTTGCATTCGACTGGGTGGTCTCTGGATAGGGGTGATGGTACTCCTGACCCAGTTTACTTCTGCTCTGAGTCTGGCTACCTCATCCCACAGTCCAGAGAGATGCATGCAGATAGGGCAGCACCTCAGTGTCCAGAAGGTCTGCCTGAATATGGCTGCCACACAGCCACTGCAGTGCACCACTCCCCACATTATACTGCAATTATACTGCTATTCCAATAGTCTGCTACTGAAGTTCTCCTAGTTCCCTTTTTATTAATTTACTGTCCTAAAAATCCTGTCACTGATCCTCAGATACTTTTCTTTTTAAAAAAAAGAAAATAAACCAATAAAATAAATGAGTCAACTCTTGCAACGTTTGAATCCCTGGCACACTCCAGGCTGGCAGAATATCTCAGTACGAACAACCTTCTATTTCCACACCAATCAGGCTTCAGGAAACAGCATTCCACTATCTCCTCTATCCTGCTTGTCACAAACCACATCCACACTATCTCTGATCAAGGCCTTCTGACTGCCACAGTCTTCATCAACCTGGCCAAGGCGTTCGATTCAATTTCCCACCCCTCCTCCTTACAAAACTCGAAGCAGCAGGACTTGCCCATATCACTGTTCAGTGATTCAGCTCATACTTCTCCAACATGTCACAGTTTGTCAGAATAGCTGATGTCTCACTCCCCCCCCATCAAAGCAGGCATCCCATGAGGGTCTGTCCATGGTCCCATCCTCTTCTCCCTCTTCATAAATGACATCCCCTCCTCCTGCACTAAATCCCACATACACCTGTATGCAGATGACACTATCCTTTTCACCTCAGGTCCTTCTATAAGTATAGTTCATGCCACCCTCCAATGTGATTTCAACAATATTCATTACTGGTTCAGACAAAACCAAATAAAACTAAACACTTCCAAAACAGTGTCCATGTTATTTGGCACAGTGCAGAAGATCAGCAGATCCCCCCCCCCAACCGCCATCGTCTCCCTAGATGGTACCCATCTAGACCAGGACAGCAAATACAAGTACCTTGGTGTTTGGCTTGACCTCCACTTATCTTTCTCACCTCATATAGATACAACCATCTCTAAACTACACCCTGAACTGGGTATGCTCTACTAGCAGAGACTCCCCTGCTGCTTACTGCCAGATGTCAAATCTTAATTAAAATGATCCTCCCCCATTTTTGATTATGCAGATGTGGTCTATTGTACTGTTCCAATAACCACCCTATCCAAGCTAGACACCCTCCTAAACTCTTTTTGCCACTTCACTACCAACTCACCCCTTAGAAGCCATCACTGCATTCTATACTCCTTCCTAGGTATAATCCCGCTGTCCCACAGGCACTATATCCACTCTCTCAACCTCATATCTAAATACTGGTTTGACACGCTACCCTCTACATGGTGGACAGTCTGTCCCAGGCCCCGGACACCTCTTACAAAATGAGGCACAGAAATGAGAAATCATTTCATATACCTCACCCATTCTCATCAACTGGGTAAAGCTGCCTTCTCCTACCAGCTCCCCAGCTTATGCAACGGTCTTGCCCCCTGCATTATAAATGCCTCCTCTCATCTTGCTTGCCAGACTCAACTATGCCTCCTGCCAACCCCTCCGAGTCACTGTCCCAGATAACCTAGCACCACACCCAGCACTTACAATGATCTAGTCCACACAGCATGTACTTAACTTCTGTGAAACTGATTTTCCCAGTTGTCTCATGTTCAGGAAATGTTTTCCAAGCTTTCCAGTTACTGATGTTTTTGACTTAGTTGTTGTAAACTGATGTTGTTTGTCAACAAGACCCGGACGTTTGCCAGTCTTGCTGGATCTGGTTGTCTTGAATCTACTGTTTGTAACTGAAAAGATTGTTGTGATATTTTGTATGTAACTCCTTTTCCTCCTCCCCTAGGGTCATACCTGGAAATGAGCCTCAGTTCAGTGTGCCTATCCTGGTCAACAAATGTTTAAACAAAAATGAAATACATTAAGTCAAGCAATCCCTGTCACCATGTGTCACCAACCCTACCAATGTGGCCCATGCAAAATAGTCTCTGTCATTGAGTGGCACCCCATCCCTCACCATGCTCAATGAAATGCAATTGCTGGCATCGAGAGACACCCCCTCACTCTGTCTGTCTCTATGCTAAGCAGTTCCTGCTATCCAGTGGCACTCCTTCCCTCATCTCATCCGAATGTCAGCCTGTTCCTGATGTGCAATGGCACCCTCTCCCTTACCCTTCATCAAGATGTCCAGTGGTTCAATAGCCCTAACCCCCTTCCTCCAGATGATGACTGGCAATACCCCTTCACCCATCTCCTTGTCTGGACTTCTTGTGAGTTTCATTATTGTAAACCACAGTCTAATGTATAGATCCATAATGTAATTCAGATGGCATTAAGCAGACAAGATTTTAGAAGATTAAAGCCAGCAGTTGTTGGGGGAATCACTCAAGGGATCACTCAGCAACACCAAAGGATGGGCTCATTATGCCTACCAAAAGACAATTAGGGGAGGAGGGTCTGAGACTAACAAAGAGACATATACACCATATTTGTTGATCAGGGGCTGGAGATGTCAGGATAGTAGAGTGGCACAGGATGGCTCCTGGTGGACGTGATTTGTTGATAGGGAGGGAGGGAGGAGGTGGGACCAGAGAGGCGAGGGTTAATGATGCTGATAACAGCATCAGAAAAAGTTGTGTTGAGGACTTGCCAATCCCAGAGATCAGTATCAGAAAGATTTGCATGTAGGGGTGGGGTGGGGGTAGGGGTTGCAGACACTGGAGATAGGCCCTTAGTCTTAGTGTCAGAAAATTAGTGTCAGGTGTGGCACTTGCCAAAAATGGAGATGGGCTTCTGGTGTCTCAAAACAGTTAGCTGGGGTTTGCCGACATCGGTGATTGGTACCTGGCGTCAGAAAAGTAAACAGATACTAGCAGCAGGGATGTTCTCCTAGTGCCAGAAAACTTTGGGGGGGGGGGCCTTACCAATACTGTAAATTGGCTCATAGTATTAGAAAAATGTTTAGGGGGCTTGCTGATACCAGAAGTTGGCTGCTGGTGTCAGACAAATGTTAAGTGGGCTTGTAGACACTGGGGACGGGCTCCCAGTGTAGCAAAATGTATTGGTAGTTGGGAATGATCTTCCACTGCAGGGTTAAATCCTTTGAAATTTTTAGCAGGTTAAGTGGTAACAGGGATCATCTCCTGGTGCCACAAAAAAGAACAGGGGCAGATGGCATTTTTTTCTGTACTACCACCTGCACAGCTCTAATGGACTAGCACTAGAGATGCAGCAAAGTTTAAATTCTCCGACAAAGTTGGGAACTTCACATCCATGGAGCAATCTGCAAGTTTTGCTACTAGGCTAAAAATTCACCTATCTGACTTTGCCATATTTTTGGGTGGAATTTCACATCAAAGTGCGGGATTTTGCCGGTGAACGGTGGAATTTTGCCTGTGAATGGCAGAATTTCACCTGCCAATGGCAAAATTCCGATGTTTGCTGTGAAATTCTACCATTGACAGGCGAAATTCCACACTTCACTGGCAAAATGCCACACTTCATGGGTGGAACTCCGCAAATCGGCTCCATGAATGAATCCACAAATTGCGCTAAATTCACTGATTAATTTGCGGAGCAAAGTTTCCCAACTTCGGCCATCTCTAACTAGCACCAGTAATCAGTGAATGTGATAATAGGTGTTTGAAAGCACCTTATGGAATATTGTTAAAAAACTGCACTGCTCATGGACAGCTGACGGCACTTTATTTTAATAACTCTGATATTTACATGTTTAGTTCCCAAAACTACAAAAATGGAAAACTGTAGGAACAGTGTGACCACATGTGTTCCTAGGAAAGAAAACAAAAATCAGAAAACTTTTTTCACCACGGTCTTTTATGTTATGGGTGTCAGAAAAAAAATTACCATAAAAAAACCTAAGTCATATAAGAAACACAATGCACATGCTCAAGGACATAGTTTATTATCAGCTTATTTTTCTGACACTTATAACTTTTAAAAATGTACATACTTTTGCCATATTTTAGGGATGGGGTACTTAGTACTCCTCCCCATGAAGACTGACTTTGCAAGTTTCATGCCTGCCTGACTGATGTACTTGAAGTAATCTTGTAGCCCAGGTCCATGTCTGATGGGTGACCTGCTTTGCGTAGGGCCTTGATACATAATACAGGTCTGGACCCTTGCCCAGTGGGACTGCTGCTGGGTGGAAAGGATGGGCAGAGATCTGAAAAAACTGAAGGAGTGGTCAAGGGTATAGCAGTTGGGTTTTAATGCAAAAAAGTACAAAATAATGCACTTAGGCCACAGAATTCCAAGGCAGAGTACATAAGGTGTGGAGTGATACTGAAAATGACCAAGGAGGAAAGGGACCTGGGGGGTAATCATGATGGATGATCTAAAAGTGGCCAGGCAGTGTAAAAAGGCAGTCAGAAGAGCTGGTGGGATGCTGGGGTGCATAGGAAGGGGTATCACCATCAGAAAGTGGTGGACAGTGTTGCCCCTATATAGATTGCTGGTAATACTCTACCTTGAGTACTGTGATCAGTTCTGGAGACCACATCTCAGGAAGGACATAGACATAGTGGAGGCAGTTCAAAACAGGCCTACCACAATGGTGCAGTGTTTGCATCAGAAGCCCTACAAGGAGATGGAAAAGGAGCTCAATATTTACACCCTGGAGGAGAGGAGGGAGAGGATGGATATGATAGAGACCATTAAATACCTCACAGAGGTTAAGACACAGGAGTTGAGTATTTTTTTAAACAAAAAAGGTACTCTAAAACAAGGGGACATGCCATGAAGCTAGAGGAGGGTAGATTCAGGAGAGATGTGAGGAAGTATTTCTTCACAGAAAGAGTGGTGGATTCCTGGAACAGCCTTTCGGCTGAGGCAGAGGGAGAAAAAACAGTGGTGGATTCAAAAATGCCTGGGATAGGCACAAGGGAATCATAAGGGAAAGGAAAGGGAGGAAGAGACAGCACCATAGATCAAGAAGGTCTGCAGCAAAAATGAAGATAGAAAATAATTTGCCTGACTGGTGGGCCAGCGGCCCTTGTCTGCTATCAGATTCTATGTTTCTATGTATGGTCCACAGGACCCTGAGCAAAGTAAGCTACAGGTCTGGTGCAGTGAGTGTCATTATGTAGTAGCTCTGTAAGGGTAGGGTAACTCATGAAACAAACCACAGGTCTAGAGCATTGAACATCACTAAGCATCTGCTTCATGACTGTCCTGCAGGGCCACTCACAAACCAAGTTATAAGTCTGCTGCAGTCTGCATGATTATGTAGCTGCTTTTCACATGAATGGCCCCATGAAGAAAGCTATAGATGTGATGCAGTGTTTGTCACTGTGCAGCTGCTTTGTGGATGCCCTGCTTTGTCCGTCATGCAGAAAGGTCTGGTGCAGCTGCTTTTAGATATTTCTTTTCAAATAATCAAGAGTATTAACTACAAAAAACTACATTAATACATCTAGTAGGGTTGAAACACAAAGAGTTCAATGTAGGTAACTTAAAAATTAGGCTGCAAAGTCTCTGGAGCCTCAGCGATATCTGTGGTGCATTGTTCGTCAGGGTTTGATCATGTGACACAGGGCTGGTGTGACCCTAATATCAGCACTGTCTTGTCACATAAAGTGAAAGACACTGCAGTGGTTGAATAGAGAGTGCCAGTATTATGGTAATGCCAGCCCTGTGTTGCATGATCATTCAAACCCAGCGGAGCACCATACCAACAATTCACCATGGCTCCAGAGACTTTAAACCCATAATTGTTTTCATTTCCCTACTTTGTACACTTTGAATTTGTACCCAAATAGATGCATTACCTTATTTTCTGCAATACGTAAAACCAGTCTGTGTGAACTGGAGGGGGGAGGAAGGGGAAAGACACTAGTATGGGGATGGGATAGCCATAGGACAAGCCCTGGTCACCTAGTAAGGGCTACGGATGTATTTTCTTATTGCTTGACCAAAGGGTTAAAGTTACCTGAAGTGGTTCTAATGTTCAGCTGGGCTGAATCAAAGGAGATTGTGGGGCTGAATCAAAGGAGATTGTGCTGGAGTGCAGTACGTTCACCAAATGCATATTTGGCATCAGTTTATCCTTGGATATCATCAGTGGATATCATATTACAAATTCTAACTGCAAATGAAGATCAGGGTAGCATTTATCTGGCTAGCACCCTTCTAGCAGAACTCAGAGCCCTGTACAAGCAATAATATCAGAATAACATAACATTTGAATATAACTGATAAAATCCTGCATAAATGGTATGCTTTCAGATGTTTCTTTCAACACCAGTTAATAAATGAACACAGTCATTTGAACATTTCCAGGGATACCATTCCATATTTGCAGCAGCAAAGACTGACTTCCTAGTTAACTTCCGCCTTGCTTTCCTGGACACCACCAGCAATTGCTCTACCTAGAAGGCAATAGGACACTAGGAACATGGAGAACTTAAACACACCTAAAATAACTCACTGTATAAATATGATCTCATAAGGTTGCTACTATGATATGATGATTAGTCATTTGTGAGGGAGGCTTAAATTACTCATAAGTGGCTTTGCTACTCATGAGTTATTTAGTCTCCATCACTCATGAATAAATATATCACAATGACAGCCATGTGATATCCTTTATAAAATATCTGTCTGTTAAGCTGTACCTACATACAGATTTTTAAATAGCATGCCAGAAGAAAATGTTGTTTAGCACTATGACATGCATACTGTGGAAATCACTTGCTGATTACATACTTTGGCAGTAACACATGACACAGCAGCTGGAAAAAATGACAAGGATCAGTTAAACGCTCACACTGAAAATGTTCCTTGCCCTTATAAAACAGCCTCTTCCCAACTACATCTGTTCTACAGGCTGCTTTGTCCTACACAGCCCTTGGGCCCTGAGCTCTGATTGCCCTAATCACATTCTCTGGTGTACAATGTGATATATGGACTTCTTAGCTGGCTCAAATAAATGTTCCAGTTTCCTGTCAGTCAGTATCTGAAATTCACGGACATTACATTTAGCATTAAAGCCAGTTTGCTTTGACTTTTCTAACACAAATCAGCAATGTGCCAGTGAATAAAACAGGATACTGCTGAAGCAGGTTAGTAAAGGCAAAGTAATGTGGTATTAACAATGGAGATAATGTTATTCAGTATACACCAGTGATAGTTGGCAATTGCAAACCTCAAATCTCAAAACAGTTCCCACAAATTTTAATTTACAAAATGTCACTCTTTAGTACTAAAGACATTTGCATGAAAAGAGGCTCTTTGACCCTCAAATTTTATCTGCCCTTCTCCTCTTTGTGATATCAGACTAATTCTCATAGTAGCAAGTTGCGCTGTCATAAGCAGAGGGATATGATTTCACTGCAGGAATAAGTAACATGAACAGATGATATCTAGGGGAAAAAGATTTGCCTTTAATTTCATTTTAATCAAAATGTCTTCAATAATAAAAAAACAGGACCCCAATACTCAAACGTTAGCATGGTACAAATGTGGTTTGTGCTGGAGCTCCAGAGGGGCCATACTCAGAGGCCTTCAGAGCACCACCAGATCCGGCAGCACCCAGGTGCTGAAATAACGCTGCACCTGTGCAAATTAGGGGGTCCCCTCATGCATACTGGTGCAGTGTCATTTTCAAATGTTTGTGGTGGCAGTAAAAAGAATCCTGAGCAGCGCTGTTTACTACCACTAAAAACACCTCTTATCATGGTGCTAAATCCACTCCCCTGAAGGCAGGACAGCTGTACTGCAGCCAGCTGCCCATGCCTACTTGCCCCTCTGATTGCCTACTATACAGCTCATAAACATCCTTGGTGGTCCAGTGCCACCCCCCAATTGTCAGTATACATACCTTAAACATCCTTGCTAGTCCAGTGGTTCTCACCATGCCCAGATCACTCAGTATATATATTCCTTAAACATCCCTGGTGGTTCTATGGTTCCCAACACCCCCAGTCACCCAGTATACATTCCTTAGGTGGTTCCTGCTTGATTGCCCAGAATACATTCCTTAAACAGCCCACATGGTTGACAGGTTGCACCAACACCCCTGACCATACCTGCAACCCCAACCCTCCGAGGACTCCCACCCCACAACCCTATTCAACCTGAGTGTCACCCGTAAATATGGCAGACAACATAGCCCTCCTCTCACCTCCTCAGCCAGCTGCCACCTGACAGTCACACATCATGATCACAGCATGATCCCAACTCTTGCCCTGTTATTTAAAGAATATCAATAAAAAAGAGATGGTGAGTGGCACAGTCCTCTTGTCATCACCCAGGCCAGCTACTATCTAACTGAATGAAAGCATGATCATGAACCTCGGATCGTACTTTCATTCAGTCAGATGGTATCCAGCTGAGGTAGTGACAGAATGGGTGAGCCAGTCAGCATTGTCTTTTGGTTTATTTTAATCAGGGGTGGTCTAGGGGAAGGAAGATTTAGATGGGGTGTCTGTGGGCTGGGAAAAAAGGAAGGTTACTGATATATGCTGGGGAGAGGGAAGAGGGTGGGATGGTTGCTAGTGGAGTGGGGGTTACTGTTTTCCTTTTTGAGAATTACTGCTTTCTTTATATTTCATTATTTATGATACTGCAGTTGAGCACCCAGTGTAGCAAAGGGGTGGAGAGGTGTTGACAGTACTGGGGTTGGGCTCCCAATGACCACATAGTTGTTCTGTGTTCTTACCAGAATCTGACAATAGGCTAGAAAACAGTGTGGTCTACAGTGGAACTGGGGTTTGGCTGCAATCAAGCTTTGGGGGGAGGCACAAAAATTGGCCATATGCAACTTTGCACTGATTTTTGTTTTGAACTGTGCATCTCCAGAGTGGTATGTGGCTTTAGGTTATAACTTTTTGTTTTTTTTTCATTTTTAAACTCCTAACATACCAGTGAGGCTCCAACAAACCTGCAAGTTTCATGTTTCAAATCTCTGTTGTTTATTTAAGTTACTGATGAGCAACATAACACCCTTTTCACATTTGTTGTTTTTAATTTTTTGCCATCTCATTGCATATAAACCAATGAACCAAATTTCCCCAAAACTGGCAGATCCTGAGATCCTGGTCTAGAGTAATTACCTTCCAAATGTTATGTCCGTACATCAAGAGCAGCTAAAATATAAGCAGCTAAACATTAAGGGTTTGTAAGGAAGTGCCTTCTCAACCCTAATTACAGTGACACTACAGTACCACTATAGTAAGAGGCCACTATTACAGATGAGGTCTGGCTTTCTCCCAAAAAATCATAGTTGGCATCAGCAGAGCTCAGCTGAGGCTTACTAGAAGTGAAGTCCTACTGCACTGCTTGTGGCATCAATCTTGGTCATTCCCAAAGAAACAGACTATGATTTCTCAACAAGGGATTATGATATCAGTTCCATGAAAAGTTCATACCTTTGCCATATTTTAAAGTATATGGCTGAATGTTATTAAAAACAGACTTTTACTCACAACAAACGGGGGCTCCAAGGGGGGACGTGGTGATGACTGCTGCCTAAAATTTTACATTAGTTCTGTATTTTTTTTTCCAATTGTTTAACCAGGTGAGACACACTAAGCTAAAAGCTTGGTTGCAGGTGCAACCTGGGGGCACAGGAAAGTTAAGTGACTTGCTCAGGGTCACACAGTATACAAGTGGGGGATGTGGGATTCAAACCCAGGTCTCCAGATTTGCAGCTCAGAGTCTTAAACCACTGCGCTATACTGCCTCCCTTTTTTTGGGTAACTGGGTGGGGTGCACTCGGCAGACACTTGCCTGCTGTCAGGCACAATCTGGGAGGTTACAAAGCCAGGACAACACAAGGTTAAAAAAAGACAATGCAGGTTTGGATATGAAATCATAAAGACTAGCAGTATATACTAAGTAATATAAGGGTGCACAGTGATACATAAAGATAACAATATGTGAGAGAGGTACAGCATGAATTTTACAGGAATTCATTAAGGGTAGAGTGAGTCAAAAATTGTCAATGTAGATTTTAACAAGTACAGATATGGTAACAAGAAGTTCAGGTAATGGTGTTTTCAATAGCGAGTTTGTTATTAACAAGGTAAGTTACTATCTAGGGTCTCTGGAGGCAGACAAGTGTAATAACCTCTGAGGCCTGTGGGCAGGTGCAGATAAGTGCATCTGTATGTTGGGGGCATTAGGGAGTGGTAGCACAAGGGTGATGATTAGGGCAGGTACATTGGGAGCAATGAAGCAGATAAGCACGGAGATGACTGCTGAAAGAGCTTGCTGTTCAGTCATGCTGTACAAATGGAGGTATGCTATTCCAAAGCTTAGGGGCTGTGGATGAGAAAGACATCTCACCATACTGGGTATGTGACCTGGGGATAGTCAGTTGGTCAGTACCCCAAGATCTAAGGGAGTAGTAACTAGTGCAGGGTTCAACATGTGAGGTAAGGGAGAGAGACTTTTTGTTATTTAATATATTATGGACAATTTTCCCTAGTGTAAGGTCCATTAGGGCTGAGGAGGAGGACCAGCCTGGATTGCTGTACAGTAGACATAGATACATAGATACATAGACAGTGTCTGCAGATAAGGGCCTATGGCCCACCCAGTCTGCCCATTTGAGCTTGTAAGTTCAGTTTATATTTTCCTAGAAGTCTGTTGTCCCTTACCCCTGACCTCCAGAATTCCTTTATGTCTATCCCATGCATTCTTAAATCCCGTGATTGTTTCAGCCCCCACCACTTCCTCTGGCAGGGTGTTCCACTTGTCCACCACCCGTTCTGTGAAGAAATTCTTCCTCACGTTTCCTCTGAATCATCCTCCCTCCAACTTCATCCCATGCTCTCTAGTCCTGGAACATCTTTTTCACTTAAAAATAGTGTATTCCTGCACCCTGTTCCTCCCTGTAAGATACTTGTATGTTTCTATCATATCCCCTCTCTCCCTCCTCTCCTCCAGGGAGTACATGTTCAGTTCCTTCCAACTGTCCTCATAGGACTTGTGATGCAATCCATGTACCATCTTTGTTGACCTCCTCTGAACCTTCTCTACCCTGTCTATGTCCTTACGTAGGTAAGGTCTCCAGAACACTGGTGAGTGAGGTGATTATATCAAAGAGTAAAGTAGGATATATTGTTATATCACACTATCCATTTGCAAATGAGGGTGCTAGAAGCATTGGCGAAGACTGGAAGGCTAGATGTGAGTTAAGGGAGCAACAGAGTGCGTGCAATAGTGTTCCTAACAGAAGAAGAGAGATTTTTGTAGGCACGGTAGGCTATACCAAGACTAGAGTTTGCAGCCTCACGTGTGGAGGAAATATGCACTGTGAAGTCCAAGGAGGAGTCCAGGGTGATTCCTAAGTATTTGAAGGATGTGACTGTGTCAAGAGGAGAGCCATTTGTGCAGGACAGTAATAAATATGTTTTGTTCTCATATATACCTTTTAGTGTTGGATTCTTGAACATTTTATTCACAATGTATTATATTTTTGACATTGTTATTATACAGTAATTTTCTAACTTCTGTTATATACTGACAATGCCTCTTTTCCCCTGTATGCCCCCCCCCAAAGGGACACTGTCAACTCCCTTAGGGCTCAAAGTGTCTTTTGTTAAAATAACATATTTAATAATTGGTCACATTCTTCAGAGATTGCTGATGTAGCTGGTAGTTTGATTTTCATTTGTTTTTTTTTCTTTTCAAAAGAGAAAAACAGGCTGCCCACCATACCGGTGTTACCACTCAAGAACATGTTTCTTAGATTCCCTGATCACTTGATTAACACCCACTTCATCCTTCCTGGACTTGGGAACAACCCCAAGGGCAGTCTATCCACTCAATGATGCACTGGGAGGAGAGCAGACTATGGCATCATAAGTGTCTGCACTGTCTGGGGGTGTTCCTCATGTTCAGTAAATATGAGAGAAGAGTAGACCAAGGATTTGAAACTATGCAAGTTTGGGAATAATAGCGCCATTGGGATGCATTTCAGTTCTACTAAGGAAGGAGAAAGATAAAACAACCAACTACTTCAGTCAGTTTTAGAGAAGGTAAGCAATCATAAAATTAGGGTTTTAAACTAGAAATAATATAATGTAACAAGGATTGACAATGTCCCTTTAAGGTCTAGAACCTCCTTACCATAAACCTGAAACTTGAATCATGATTGGTACAGCAATTTACAAGCCACACATTAACTGCATTAGATTATTTCTCTGTTACATGTTAGGTTCTTTTTGTTGGAACAGAAAAGTGAAAACATAGCATACACAAACCAACACTCACATGTGATTTATTTTGATTTGATTTATTCAAGGGTTTTGCCAAAATTTTAATAACTGAGAACTAAGGTCTCAATTTTCATGCGGTCCCAGACACAAAACATACAAAACAAGTACACTGAATGAAAATAAATACTAGACATGATGAACAAATAATAAATACAGTCCAGCATTAATAAGTGCATTAAGAATTTAAGGTTCATGGCTACATTTACACTGGCTTAACAAGGGAATTAACAGACACTATTCGAAGAAAACATCAACAAGTCTGAATGAGTGCCTTAAGGAAATTCAGACCTGGATGGCTGCCAGTTGATTTAGTCTTAATTCCACAAAGACGATAATGCTGCTGCTTGAACCTAGCCAACATAGGTCTGCTGGTGGTACTGTTTTACCATCCTTAAATGGCACCCCGCTAGAAGTTATGGATTGGTTGATGAATCTAGGGGTAATTGTGCATTCCAAGCTGACACTAAAACAACAGGTGTCCGTGGTTGTCCACAGCGGCTTTTTCCATCTACAAAATAGTATCACCAGGATCAAACCCTTTCTAGTACCCGTTGACCTGGTGACCCCAGTACATGCATGCCACCATCACATCTAAATTGGATTATTGTAATGCTCCTTTCCTAGGGATCTCCATGAGGCTATTGTGTCCCATGTAACTAGTGCAGAATGCTGCAACAGTGCTGATTGCTGGGATCTGCCAATCTGAGCACATAGGAGGAGCACAAGACCAGTACTCCATGAGCTGCACTGGTTGCCAGTTCAATGGTGTATCAGCTTCAAGGTGTGTTTGCTCCCTTACAAAGCCATGCATAAAGAGGGCCCAAGCTACCTGAAAGACCTCTTGGTCCTTTATGCTGCACCCACCTCTCTGTTTATCTAAGGTAGGTCTACTCTTCATCCAGAGATCTTGTTTACAAGTTTTGTGGGATGATGCATTTAGGGTGCTGTTCCAAGGCTGTGGAATGAACTTACCCAGAGGTTAGAGGTGCTCCTTCTGTTAATAAATTAAAAATTCATTTAAAAACACACATTTCCTATATTTTGAATGGCTCGGATAATTTGTGTAGACCATGTATGATCATGTGCCCTATGTTTTTTACTGTTTCAGTTATATGCTTTTATTTATGTAAGGTGCCCAGAGCCTCAGGGATTAGGCACCACCGTAATAAAATTGCCTTGTCTTGCCTAAATCCTTGCCCAAAACACACTGACATCCCTTTTAGTATTCACAAAAAAAATATTAATAATGGATGACAGATAGAAGTGTAAAGTTGGAGTTTTACATATGCTGTACAACTGTGAAACGTTAATTGCACAAACAGGGGTTGCCATGAAAGGCCTGGAATCCATTCTGGGGTTTACTGAGGCCAGGCCAAAGTGCGGTGGGTGCTCAACTCCCAGCAGAGACAGAGCTGCATGGATCACCCAACATTAGCATACCACCTACTAAGTAACCAAGCGGCAACACTTGCAGTGGCTGAAGAAGCCATTCACCCACCCAGTCAGCTAAAAGAAAGGTGAAACCATGAATGTCCATGTAATCTGTGGGAATCATGGAGTAAACCAATCATATCCTCCCTCTCAAAGCCTCTGTGCTGTGGGGTACCTCAAGGTTCGGCCTTGTCGCCCTTGTTGTTCACACTGTACATGCTGCCACTGGGGGACATTATCAGGTGGTATGGGGTGGGTTTTCACTGCTATGCAGATGATACCCAGCTGTACTTGTCCTGTGCAACCAATACCCGGGTGTCGGACTCTGTATTTAATAGCCATCTCCATGAGATCCAGGCTTGGATGACTCCCGGTTGCTTGCCGACTCCCGGTTCCACCGTCCCGGCCACAGGTGGTAACCTTCTCCCGCTAATGCCGCACTTGGCACCTTAACCTCCCTCCTGTCCTCCCCTTTTTTGCTATTCGCCCTACCACCCCCTGTCTCTGTCTCTCCTGCCCTACCCTTACACCTGTCCCCTACCACCTCTTTCCCTAGTTCTCAACAACTGAATACATGTAATTTTATCCTTATTGCTATGCTTGACTACACTGTGTGACTTTGTCCTTTGCAAATGTATCCTGCTCTGTGTAATTTCTTATGTATCCTGCAAATGTATCCTGCTTTGTGTAATCTCTTATGTATCACTGTGTTCTGTAACTGTACCTCCCGGGTCGTGCCTGAAAATGGTCACTTGTTGGCTAGCGCACTTACCAGGTCAACAAAAACTAAATTAAAAAAATAAATAAAAATGACTCAAAACTGGCTTACACTCAACCCAGACAAGATAGAGGTACTTGTTTTGGATCCAGTTCATCAGGGCAGAGGGTGTTGTTAGGGGTTACCCCCTGACCTTGTGTTTGGGATTATTTCCCTTACTCCATCTAGACAGGTGAAGGATTTGGGCATGATCCTGGATGACGGTTTGACACTTCATGTTCAGGTGTCAGCCATCATCAAGAGTGGATTTTATCATCTAAGGAACATTGCACAAATCCGAGGCCTGATCCTGCCGGAGGATCTGACCGCAATTGTGCACGCTTTTGTCAGTTCCAGACTGGACTACTGTAATGCCCTTTACCTAGGGTTATCTGGGGGTAACCTCTACAGGCTGCAGATGGTGCAGAATGTGGTGGCAAGATTACTGACTGGGGCGAGACGGAGTGATCATATCACCCCGGTACTCCGCGGACTGCACTGGCTGACAGTCAGGCAGAGAATTGTCTTCAAAGTAGGGCCCCTGACCTTCAAATCCCTACATGAAGAGGGTTCTGTCTATCTGCAAGATCTTCTTGTCCCCTACCGTCCACCCCGGGCACTCCATTCTACTGGGGGTGGCCTTCTTGGAGTTCCCAGAGTCAGGCTGCGGCATTCTGGTAATAGGGAATTTTCGGTGGTGGCACCCACTTTGTGGAACTCCCTTCCTGGTTATTTAAGGGAGGCCCCCCTCGGTAGAAGCCTTTAAAAAAGCATTAAAAACATTTCTGTTCCAGCAGGCTTTTAATGATTGATTTTGGTTTTAATGGGATAGATACAATTTTACGTTTGTGTTGAGCTGCTGCTTATATATATATTGTTATTGAATGGTTTTGTACAGCGCCCGGAGTCCATGGAAATGGGCGCTTTATAAATAAAATTATCTATCTATCTATCTATCTATCTATCTATCTATCTATCTATCTAATCTATCTATCTGTCTTCTCCTCCTGTCCTCTAGTGAATACATGATTAAAGTATCCAGTCTCTTCTGGTGGGAACAACCCTCCTACCCTTTATCACTTACCTAGCCCTCCACTGGACAATCTCTAACTCCTCCCTGTTCTTCTTCTGGTGTGGGTTCCAAAACTGCATGCAATACTCCAAATGTGTTCTAACCAGTGACCTGTTCAGCAGCTCAGCAGCAACATTACCTGTTTGCATTGACAGGCGAAACCTACCTGATGATCCCAGCATCCTGTTATTTTCCCATGTGCTGTACAACATTGGAAAGAAGCTATTAAGCTGTTTTTTTTTTTTTTTTTTACTTTTTTTAATTAAAACATCTAGGTCCCTTTCCTCCTTTGGCTACTCTACTCTAATCTCACAGATACAATATTCTATCTGTGAATTTCAGTACACAAAACTATATTTAGTGCAAAATCCCAGTTCACAACTTAAAATCATTTTAAAAGTTGGGCTCTTGGAAAATGTAATGCCAACAATGTCACCCAGGTAAACCACGGGTGTATGGCAGGTTAAAACATCAAGGACAGTGCCAAAACAAACCTCACACTCCCACCAATAACCAGCTATGGAGGACAAGTGATAGGACTGCAGTGCAAAAGTTATACTTACTCACAGTTCATATTCCAAAAGTTAAAGTGTTGTGTATATCACTAGGCAGAAGGACCCTAGCAGCCTGTAGACAAAGTATCACCCTGCAGTCTCGGAAGATAAAGCTGTCAGCCCCAACCTTCATATATTTGTCTGAAAGCTGTCTCTGCACCATGGAGATACAGATGCTCTATATCAGATTTTAACATAGAAACATAGATGCTGACAGCAGTAAAAGGCCCAATGGCCCTTCAGAGCTGCCCAGAACCTCCCTCCTTCTGCACCCAGCCTAATCCCGGACTGGAGAACGGAACTGGTTTGCAGAGAAGTCAAGAAGAAAATATTACTGGAGGCTCGAGTGTGATATTTCATACAAAACAAGTTGAACATACTTTGAAATATGTCAATATGTGTCACCACCTACAGCAAATACTTTCCTGTTAGAAACTGCATCTCTCCCCTGTGAGCAACAGTAATGTAATTCTAGAGTCCGGCTTCAGCAGTTAAACAAACAGTGAAATAATTTGCATCCTATTTACTTAGAAAAGTACTATAAAACAATAAAACTCTTAGAGTAATTACCTTCCATTTCATTTTTTTCCCACAGTTTACTGGAAACTGTTCTCACGCAAAACAAAATGTGAGTACAAGCTAGTTTAAGACAAGCAGTTATGTATTATTAAGATTTATAGAGGTAGGAAACCATGTCATTAAAAATGAAATGCAAGCCTGTGCAAAAGAAAATGACTGCAGACAGGATATGCTTCTACCTCTGCAGTACATAACTGAGGCAGCTTTGTCTTGCTGTTTATTGCCTCAGACACACACTAATTCTTTTGAAAGCATCACCACTGATGGATAATGTGAGTAGTGCATGCTGGGCTCACATGGAAAATTATCCCTTTCATAGGTACAATCACCTATGCAACCTTTACTGTATGCCATGGCAAATGAGTTTATTTTTGAGGAGCAACCAGAGTGCCAACCCACTGATGTGCCCTGGTGCAATATTCAAAAGGGGAATATGCCTGGCCCAAATCCCAATGTGCCAGAGCGCATCAGTAATGTATGCGGCGCAAGTGGGGGGGCTTTCACATGGATGCTCCGCACATCCCGATATTCAGCCCGGGATGTGCTAAACCCATGCAGGCACAACCCCTACTTGTGCTGCACACAGTTGATCCCCTCAAAAAAAGGAGCAACAGCTGGCCACCCACAGGTGAGCTGCCATATTGCAGGGCGCAACACGGCAGCTGCCAGCTGTGGGTGGCCACCCGCGCTCCAGCGGCACCTTCGTGGTAGCAACTCCCCATGCCTGATCACGGGCATGTGTAATAGTATGAAAGGTCCAATATCCCTGGTGGTCCAGTGGACTGCTTGCAGGCCAATCGCGGGCAGAAGTATGTAGGTAATATCCCCCTATATCCCTGGTGGTTCAGTGGATGGCTCGCAGCCCGATTGTGGGCGCCAGGAATAAAATATGAAAACCAATCCATCCCTGGTGGTCCAGCAGTTCACCCCTCCCCACCCACCCACTGATCCCAGCACCCCACTCCCCCCCACGGTCAGCGGTGGGTGGCTCCCCCCCACCAGCTGCCTAGCCGCCCGCCGTCTGACTCTGTACGGTAGGGCTGTACGGCCACTGGTCCACAGCGTGGGCCAATGGGCATGCAGCCCATACCGTACTACACAGACCAGACACATATCTGAACTTTTGAATATCGCGGGTGATGTACCTAGAGCATCCCTCAGCCCCTCTCAGGCCACTTGCGCTGGTACAGTGCCACTGCGCCATGCACATTGCAGGTGGCCACAATGCGATATTCAATGGTGCTGAGTCATAGCGTAGCACCATTGAATTGCACCCTGTCAGTGCTTTGGCACATCCCAGTTGCGTTGCGCCCAGGCTTGCGCCACAGCCTGGTGCAGTCTGAATATCCCACCCAATGTATATAAAAACAAAATCTGGTATTGATATACTACTGGGAAGCTTCAAATAGATGTATATATACAAAAGAGGCAGGAGCAGTGATGCTCTGAAGCCATGAACTAATCCCTAAGGAGAAGTATGTGCACTTGTATACTGCTTCTTCTCCCAATGGCCCCAACAGATGCTCCACATCCTGGACATGACCACCGATCTCCTGTTGGTGGCTCAATATGAAACTACCAGGGATAGCCTCAAGATTTATTTTTAAATGTTGGGCACTCCTCTTCCAGTATTTGTAATCAGACCATGCTTTCTTCCTGTGTTTTGATTTTTCTTAAGATAGTAAAATCCCAGTTCTCACCTGGGCTACACAAGCTTTACATAGGAAAACAAAAGAAGTGCTCAATTGCTTTGCATGAGTAAAGGATATTAACACATTCTTGCAAAAGAAGCATTTTCATCCATAATAATATGGAGGGCAGGGTAGATTTGTTATGGAATCACCAATCCTTCTCTGTACTTTTTCTGAAGTGCTGCTAAATTATTTCCACTTTAACAGCCTCTTAAGCAGGGAAAGTCTTTAGCAGGGGAAAGTGTAAGTATTTCTGCACAATCCACTCTGAGTAATATTGTTGTTGTTATATTGTCTTATGATGCCAGTTAATGAAATGGAAATCAGCTGCTAAACCAGCTTCTTAAATGGCTACTGCTATTTCAAGGGGCACAAAATGGCACTTTATAAATTGATTTTGTACACCTGAGAAAGTAAATGCATTGCTTACTTGAAATGAAAGCTCATGCTGGTGATAGTTCACTTCTGTAACTTTTAATGATCTTTTTTCAACCATAATTAAATAGGAAGGTATCATAATTTGGCCCTGACAAGGTGGCCAGCCAATTCCTTCCAATTCTGTATTGATGTCCATGCCCCCGGGCTATGATGTGCATCAGTGGAGAGCATGGTGGTGCACCCCAATGAAATGAATGTGGGTATTTTTAATTGATATTTTATGCACTATGATGGCGAGTTGGAGATTAAGGGAGTCCACTGCTTCACTAACAAGAGCCCAGTGGTGAAGAGGGCTGAGGTGCTGGTGCCATATCTCTTCCCACGCCAGCGACCCATGTTCGGGAATGCGCATGGGTCATTTTGGGTCAGTTGGGGGGAAGGCAAGGAGTTAAATCAAGCTGCTATCTGGCAGCTCTCCTCTCCCTGGGACAGATGTGCAGTTTCTATTGGCTGCCACTAAGGGTGAAGGCTTGATGGCAGCACCAAGCCAAAGGGGGGAACCTGGTGCTAGGTTGGGTGAGAGGAAGAGGGCATCACCAGAGCCTCAGAGGGCATGCTTGCCTCCATGCATGCACATCCATGGACTAGGGCCTTGGGTTAAATGGGGAGAAAAAACAGAAAAGGAGAGCACTTGGCAGGGAGGATAATGCCCTGAGCTTGGGGGTGGAATGAGTCATCTTTAGGAGAGGACCAGAGAGGAACCTGCCCAGTCCACCTGACGGGAGGAAAAAATCTATATGGAAAAAAGTTACAGAAAGAGACTATCAACAGCATGAGCTTTCATTTTAAGTAAATTACCCCCCTAAGGTTCAAAAATCACTTTAAACTCGTCATGTTCTTCTTCCTCCTCAGATTGCTGATATTTTTGTCTTGCACACTATACAGTATATGCAATTTTTATGATGTTATAACCTCGTTAGTAAAACACTGATGTCTGTTTTCCAGCATATTATACTACTGTTGTAAATACTGAAGTACACCTTACATTTAATTTTATAACAAAGCCCACTGATATCATATGTGGAAAATCTTAAAGAGGCTGTGGCTTTTGATGTGAACATTGGCCAGTAGCCACCATCTCACCCAAGGTCATGCTCATCTTGTTGATCATCCCTTGTCATGCAGGCCCCCCGCCCAGTTTGTGTTACCTTGGAAATAGCTTTCCCAGTCCCATAGTCTAAGATAGTGGGTTCATTGCCATCTGAAGAGCTTGGCTAGAATGTGAATGAGATACATTACAAGACATGACAGGCCAGAAGTGGGGGAGTGGATGTGATCTTTTCAAGGATTGGAATTCCTCAAAAGCAGCTGGATAAAGCAATTACCTTGGCAGTCATAATGCAAACTATACACAGTAGGTTAGAAATTCAGGCATGAAAATGCAATAGTGAAGAGAAAATGACAGTATTAAAAAAAAATATATATTTCACGGACAGCTATGGTATGGTATTTTTAATTGTGCTACTGGACAAAATTGTACACAACTCACTTGTGCTATCTTCAAAATGCCTGATGATGGCAGATTTACAAATCCCTTGGCAATTTTGAAAAATAGACACATTGAATCTTATATTACTTCTATTTTCTGTGGTTAGTGTCCCCTTTTTCTATATAGCTACATACATTACATCAATGCAGGATCACCCCTGCCCCCCACACTTTGCCTGTTTCTGCTACTTGTCTACACTTGACATTTTATTTATTTTTTTTATTCTACTGTAAATTCGGAATTACAAACCTTTGAGTCAAAGACTCTTTTGCAAAGGCTCCACGTCGGTTACAGAGGGTGGAGGGGGGGACACGAGTTGGGGGAAGACAGACGGAACAGGCAAATTATATACAAGCACAAATTATTTACAGATTTATGTACAATCACATTTTAGTAACATTAGCTCTCCGGTGGTTACAGAGGATGGAGAGACATATGACAGTAAAGGCAATGGAAGGCAACTTTCAATACATAATAAACAAGTGGTATTACTGAATTAATTGTCGGTATGATGGCAGAGAGACTTTTTTTTCTCTGGTTTGGGCAGGTAGGAGACATACCTGCGACCCTGGGTTGAGCATGGGGTTTAGATAGGCCTGAGGGGCCTGTGTGGGTGTGTGGGGGGAGAGAGAGAAGACAGGTAGGCCAACGTAGCATTCACATTTTGAGCTACCCAATAGGAAGGTTTTTAGGCCTGCTTTGAAGAGATGGATGCTGCGGGATTGGGAGAGGGAGGGCGGAAGAGTGTTTAGCCAATTGGGGGCACGGTAGCGGAGGGATCTCTGCGCAAGGGACGTTCGACATGGGGGAACCACAAAGGATGTGGTAGCCGTGAGTCTGGTAATACGCCTGAGAGGGGCCGGTTTGACGATGTGGTGAAGGGCGGTTGGCGCTAGCTGGAGGTGGATCTTTTTTGCTAGAATGCAGGTGTGGTACTTGAGCCTTTGATGGAAATTAAGCCAGCCAGTCAGTTTGTACAGGTCGCAGGTGTGGGTGAGTCTGTCACAACCCGAGACAAGGCGACATGCTTTGTTTAGCGTAGTGGTTATGCAGCTTAGGGTGGAGTTATCAGCAGTGCCATAGATTACAATCCCATAATCGATTAGGGAGAGGATGGACATAATGCTCTATTGATGACATCACAGTCTGTTACTGTGGAAATGATTTTGATGTTAGAAACAAAGGATTGTGATGTCAGGTATAGACAGACAGCCAAAATAGCTGATGTTCAGGGGACAGTGATCCTGTTGTCATTAAGTTACATGGGTATGGAGAAAAGGGTGTAAGCCATATACAGTAATATGTGGAATAGCCGCTGGAATGTATTGTAAAATGATATTGTTTCAACATTTTCTATGTGACGTTGGAGCCTCTTTAAGTGTATACCATTTACTTATACAAAGTTAAAAATATATACACAGACTTATCCTCACCATGTGGATAATACCAGTACAGTAGTTTTCATTCACCCAAACATTTGATGGACATTTTCCCGGCAAATAGAAATCTCCCGTTATAAATTCTCTATAATTCGTTCTTTCCCTACCAATTTTAAATCCCCTAAAGGAATCCCAAAATGTATTTATTTTTCCTGTAAAATGTTTTATTTAGAAAAAGATAACCAAGGCCATTGCAGTGGTCCATATTACTTCTCAGGTGACCCGTGTTTGTGTCCATACTCATGATTTGCATCCTTGGGAGCAGCTAGGGGTCAGGCTCATCACAGAATTGAGGTGATCTCTTTCTGGGAGGTTGCAGGCCACCTTGCTCTCAAGGGTCACCTGCATGATACAAGCGCTCAACACTGGCATGGTTTGCAAAGGCAACTGCTCACCCAATCCCACATTCAGATGAAAGGTACTGTATAGCTTCAATTACCCACAGGAAAGGGAGGGAGCATTTGTGCATTGTCATGACTATGGCTGGCATTACCATTCGCTAATTTCACCTAAAGTGTAGCCTAGTGCCTTATGCCCCTAGGATTAGAATAACAACGGTAATCCAACCCTTGGGGTGCCTCAATGCTATATTAGACTAAAGTTCTTTTTTTTTTTTAATTAATGTATTAACAGTTAAAATTGCAGTTTTTCTATTGTACATGAGGGATTCAGCTGTCAACCTAAGAATTGCAGAAGGTTGCCCACCAATCAGAATGCTCCATTTCCAATCACACTTTTAGAACATTAAAAGTCATTGTAAGATACAAGTATATTGCTCAACCAGAAAACTGTCAAAATCTCACTTACTTTTTACAGTTTGTGTATCAATGTGGAATTAATGAAATGTGGCTAGTGCAGCATTATTTTTTACAAATGATGTGTCTGCCAGGACAGCATGATTACTGAAATGCTGGCCAATGTACTACTTCTTTCTCCCATGTTTGTAAGATAGAACTCTGTGACACATTGTCAGTCAATACATTTTTCTTATTAAAATGATGGTCTATATCACAGTGGCTGTAAAGTTTTCAAGTGATGCAGAATTAGATGGAATACACAGTTATAACCACTTTAGAATCTACACAGTATATTTGTCTGTATTCTGGCAAGTACATTTTGACCAAATTTGGTAATGTTGAGTTCCAAGCCCACACAATTATATGACATATGACAACATATTTATAGGTTCCAACAGCTGTTGGTAGTATACAGTATGTTTTTGTTCCCAAATGTAGCAAGATTCCATCTTAAGTGCTACTGCATTCAACTGTATGATAAAATATTATTTAAAAGAATAGTTACTTTCTCAACCCTCCTCACAATGTCTACATATGCCAATCTAATTCTGAAGATATGACATCCTCTGTAATTTTATTTTTCAATGTTAATACAATCATAACATGTGCCATAACCGGAATTTATAAAATATCACACTTGTAGAGACAGTAAATTCATTACCCTTGACCCTGCCTCCCATTATAAATCCCCCATGCATTATGATAAAGTGTAAAAAAAATATCTAATTTCAAAGACATCACTGGATGGGCGGTTCTTGATACTCTTTTAGTTTCTTCTGTTTTAGTAGTAAGAGTGGTCTTGAATTTGTTGTAATGGGCATTGGTATGAAGCAGATTTGTTTTTGTTTTTTGTTAAATGAGATAACACTCTGTTTCCTTTGTGCTAGCTTTTATTTACTACAGTCACACTTGATTTCAGTTTTTGTAACAGTGCTTCTGTCTCCTATTTAGACAAATTTCATTTAGTTACTTCCTTGCCTCCTTCCCTCTACCTGTGTCAGATACACCTCAAGCCCTTTCTGAGACTCGGTCCTGGGACCTTGAGTCCCAAAGTCAGGAGGTATAATCATTAAGTGGAAGGATAATTCCCCAGGCTGAAACATTACAGTACTCCTGTGACTTTCATAATTGCTATTCCATGGGTGCCTACTATAGGTATCAATTGCTGTTATAATTTATAATCACTGGTTTGCTTGTTGTCACCTCTCTCACTATTAGATGCCACCACTTTCAACAGACTGCCTTTTCTCATATACAAGTCACCAACTCTAGTTCTCCCAGACAAACAAACGAACAAAAATCTTGAGTGTCTACCGCAAGAAACCAAATCTAACTGCTTGCAGTTCAGTGTCCCCATCTGGGAGTTCTGTAGTCTCATGGCAACCCAAAAATGCCATAATATGATAACCATGATATGCTTTACATAGTTTTCATAAATTAAAGATTTCAATTTTGAATCAGAGTAAGAAAATGTTAAAAATGAATTGCAGGCCCTTTGTGGACTTTATGATAAAGTGGTATGTTGAATTCTGATAGTAAGTTATTATCTGGCCATTTTGCTGGAAGCACCCATGTAAATGTATTCCATGTAAAATTACATCAGTTGGAAACAAAATAAGAGTGTATAGTTTAAACGTGTTATACTCTGGGTTGTTTCATTCATCTGGGCCCTTCCATTCCTCAAAAGGTGTTCTAGATCTTACACACATGTGATTGTCGTCACAACATGATCACTGTGTATGCTTTGCACCAGCCTATGGAGCATGATCCCCATTTTACAATGTGTGTAGTGTTTCCCTGCATGGTCACAAAGGTGCAGGAAATGGGCAGATCCAACATGCAGATTGTCTGCAGGGTAATTTACAAATGCTGGTGGCCCTTGCAGTCTTAGTCATAGCCTCCTGTAGCCACCTCTACCTGTAGGTATTCCAATATGCACCAGAATGCAGATTTAGGAGCATGCTGCAGAAGAGTGGCAGTAGCAGAGGGATATGGCTAGATATTTGCATACCACTGGATGCCAGCGAAATCTGACATTACCAGCATGGGTGTAGCCAGGCATACTCCAAGTACTCCATGGTGTGCAATTTTATTTAAGGGGGTAGCAAATAGGCTCTGAACTGTTTCCTTTTCCATGAAAACTAAAAAAAAATGCTGAACCTTTCTGTAATTTTATTCATAGGAGTCAAAACTAGAAGGACTGGTCATTAATACTGTCTTTGCATCCCAAGGACAATACAGTTTTACAGGCTATGGGCTGGTACGTGGGTGTCTTAGGGGCAATGCAAGGCATTTGTTTTACCCATGCATGGCAACAACCATTGTCATGAGATAAAAAAGTTGTATTTATTGTGCCAAAGGAGGCAATAAACATGGTTTTGGTGTACATTTGTATATTGTCTAGCTACACCCCGTGGGGAGCACACCCTAACAAGAGGAGATGGGTAGCAGTGAGTCCACTTGGTGTGCAGATCTGAAATCCCTGGCTACACCCCTGATTACCAGGAGCAGATGGGTGATGGATCACTACACCACTAAGACCTCTGGCCATCAGGTCATGGATCCAACAACTAATGGGCCCAAAAAGTCATTGTGTAGGACAAAACTTCAGGGCAGTGTGCCTTGAGCCTTGGTCTTCTCACATGCTACCAGCACATTGAGACACCACACCTTAACTGCCCCCAGTCTATGTGAAATCTTCATTAGACTGTTCCATTTTCAACCTGCTGACATTTCTGCTTGCACAGTACAGCGCCACGTAGGAACCCCTATTCCCATCAGTCATCCCCAGGCTTGCATCTATACTTGAAGCAACCCCACTTTGATCTGATAACATGCTCTCATAGACAAAACACAGGGTGTATGGTAAAATAAGTTACCTTCTCTTTTTAAAACACTCTCTGTGGCAGACAGATTAAATATAAAATGCTTAATAGTATGTACATGATATACAAATATCATATAAAGATGGTATTAGTCTTTTTGTACTAGAGAAAAAGTAAATAATAAAACAATAAAAAGCAGGTATACAAAGAACAGAAAAAGACTAAATTAAACTGAATTGTCACTTGTTTTACCACAGGTTAAAAACAATTTACTTCTCACACAGTAGGGATGTTCCAACTGATCACTAAGCAGCTGGAAATGCCTTCTTTTGTTGCATTCAATCCAGAATTCACCCAGAGCTACTGTATGTTTCTTCTCTCTATGCTGACTGCCAGTGTTGGAACTTAAAACAAAATCAATGGGGGAAGCTACCACTTTAATGTAGGGATAGCACATACCTGACAAGTTTGGGGACATGTTGCCTCATTATACATATATTGTTCTTATACAGTTCCTTTGGTCAGTTTTATTCCTCTAGGGTATGTATGTTATATAGGAGTAGCCCTTTCACAGTTTGTTCTTCAAAATGAGTCAGACTTTAACTTTCACTTCTGTAACTGTGGTTCCCAAGCCCCCCCCATTTATACAACTCCTGACTGCACCCATCTGATCCTCTGTACTAAGATTAGAACGTCTGAACATTACCACCACTGTAGAGCTGGATTATAACAGATTTTCTGTGAGACACCCTGTCTATCAAATTGGAACTCTGTTGCCCCAGAAACCTCCTAGAGAGTGAGGCATCATGCATGATGACTTTTCTTTAAGACTCCATTCAAATTTAAACTGGTGATGTGTTTTTCTGGCTGAGACCCATTGTAGTTCCCTGTCCCTGGTACCTCAATATCTGCCTGCCTTTGACCCAAATAGCTTCCTAGTTCATCTTAGAGAGCTGCATAGTGATTCTCAGCAGTTCAGTACTGAGAATCATTTACAACAGACCAGCAGGGAACGCTCCCATTAATGCTTCCCAGGTCTGTTTAATCTCACAGTGAGGGCTTACAGACTTTGGCATTGCTAACTTACATTGTATGCAGGTTAAACACATGGAAAACAAATAGTTAACAATCAGTAACAGAATATATCTATATATATATATATATATATATATATATATATATATATATATATATATATATATATATAGATATATATATATATATATATATATATCTATATCTATATATATATATATATATATACACATCAGTGAAGATGAAGGTGTCATATGCCCATTAGCAACAGACTTTCCATATTGCAGAGTGCCATGCGACTGATTCTATACCATGCTGCAACTCTGTCCCAGTCTCTTAGCAAGTCTTTTAGCATACATAGACCCTGCTTTCACCCATTACCATCTGAAACTGCTTTGAAACTTAGTTACAGGGGGGACTCTTCTCCCATGACTAATCAATTGTTTTGTGTATAGTGAAAATGGGATAATGATGGAGTTGGGCAATAGACTGCGCGTCACTTTGTACTGCCACTGATTTGTAGTTGAGAATGGGACCCAAGCTCATACTTAAGCCTGAAGGTTAGAACACAAACTCTTTTCAAAAATTATCTTACTGTACAGTTTTCAACACTTAAAATAATGCTGGGTGGGTGTAAACAATTAGCCATGCCAGGATATTTCTTTTAAAGCTACTAGTTCTCCATTGTTCCAATCACAAATCATTCAAATACTAAATATGAGATTAAACAAAAGAAGCATTATTGCTTCACTTAGTGACACCCACAGTCAACTAGCAACATCTGGGCTGGACCTAAGCAGTGATCAGAGAATATTCCTCTGCTTACACTGCAAGATGATTGCAAAGTCAGTATTTCTGTCTTCAATTTAGGAAAATAAATACAGCATATTACCGCCAGAGCCCAAGGCAGCAATATGTTACAAATGCAGGATTTCTCCTTTTTTCTGTTTTGTAACCATGGTAAAACAATAGAAATGAACTTTCCCTGAACCTTGCTCCTTTAATGGCCTGGGTCCATGTTGACCCAGCAGTGTGAGCTGGAACCTGATACTATCAAACTGACTGCTGCTAAAGCAATCAGATTAAAGACAAACTATACACTCCACTGCAGTACTAATTTCAATACAAGAAAGCCATTAGAGCAAGACGAACCATTTCTATTAATCATTTTTCTTAACTGTTTTAAAGAAACATTGCAGTGAAGCTGAATGTTCTGTAAAACAGTAACAGATAAAGCCTTTGATCTGTGCACATATAAGTCATTTCTTTAACAATATAACATACACAAACAGTATAGCTTTTGCAGCTTGTCTGAAAACTGCAATCAGTATCTGAAGTCCTAACATATCTTTTACGTGACTTGATGCATGTGTAATATCCATTTGTATGGAGCTGCAGCACTTTTCCACAAACCTGTTAAGGCAGGAATACAAATCTACAGGCTTTTTCTACGTTTCAGGAAAAAAAAAATCATACCACTTTGGAAGACAATCCCAGTACATTCTGGGTAATTTTTGCAACACCCATTGATTAAATTACTCACTACATATCCTGAGTCAGTTCAATGTACAATGTACAGAACATGCCATCATTCTAAATATCTTGAAGCCAATAAGACTAAAGTGTGTTTATTTTAATGTATCAGCATTTTTTTTAACTATTTACACTTCTCTACGAAATAAATCATTTATATGTTCATCAATACATAGCATAACACACTGCAAGAGTTGAATTTAATTCATTTAGTCAATTATGGTACATCTGAAATATCGTTCAAAGAACACACATTATTTGATTCACCATTTGAGCTCACAAGAGATTCAATTTATTAAGAGTTTCCATTGTGTAATGGATAAAACTTATGACAGCAACCTCTTGTAATACCCTAGCACAACTTTAAAAGCTTTGTGTTGTACAGTTTCAAAAACATCTTTGAAGAACTACTTTCTTAAATCTATATCACTCTACTGTCAGTCAAACAACATAAAATATTAACTTGGCATCACTGCCCTTTTAATTCCTGTCAACTAGAATTCCCTAATTGTTCCCTCACTTTATCTCAGCGTACCAGCAAGTAAATAAATTAAGAAAATAGCTTTTATCGCACAGAATAACCTTTTAACTGAGGGATTATCTCTGGTTTATTTTTCATTTCTTTCACTGCAGATAGCAGTTCATGCCTCATTGATTAGTTTGCTGAGGTGATGACCAGAAATAAAAACAAGGTCTCTTCAGTATTGCTAGGACATGCAGAAATCTAAAATATTCACACCAGAACCTGTAACACATCACCTTTATGGAATACTGTTCCTTGGATACAGTGAATTAAAGGTCCGGAAAAGATCAGTTCTTCCAGTCACAGAGATGCAATACCAATGCATCATTCCAAACATTGACATTTTGCCTTTTTTCCAGTTCTATTGCTTTTTGGTTGCCATCCTTGTAACTTTATTTACCCTATAGTACTGTATTTGCAATGCTACTGCTTTCCTTCAAAACTAAATAAGAAACAGTTTATCAAGATTAAAATCTCACATCACAGATATTAAGTTAATATGGCCTTATTCTCAGAAGTGCATCTCCCATTTCTTTCTTGTGACACACATCTTTGGAGAATACTGTATAACCTTATGAAGGTAGTTACTTAAAGGAGTACTACAGTCAAAACTTGCAAAAATATATGCTGTGCAGAGTGTTTTGATTTTTGTGTTTAGTCCTTGTGTGTTCTTCCCTTTGTTTGCTATCAGGAGTTTTTTTTTTCCTAAATTTGTGTGCTGGTTTTATGGCCTCTTGGAATCCCCATGTTAGAATGGTTTATTGCTGTTCTTTGTAATACAGTGCCTCCTGTCTCATGTGACAGTGATGAGCCTGGGACCACTGATTCAGTGATGGAAAGTACTTTAGCAGTAATCTGAAGATAGAAGCCTGATGTACTGGCCTCAACTAAATAACTCTGATTCAATATTTGTATTTTCAATATGTCTGTCTAGGTCTAGACAGCAGAAGTACATGTTTTTCTTTTAAAGCTTTTAATTTCATCAAACTATACCTAGCAATAAGAATTGCACAAATCACCCTAGGCCATCCAGTGCTATATTTAGTAAAGGCTCTAGCTGTTTTCCCATTCAGTTAGACCTCAGGTGAGTGATTATCTGTAAATGTACCCTTTAGTGCCTGCTAGATAAGGAAAGAGGCTTAAAATCACAGCTGGACTGCTGTAAAATTGACTTAAACCAGTGGTTGCTGACTCTATGGTCCTGGATGCATCACTGTCACATGGAAGGTGAGGCATTATAGGACAAAGAAGAGCAAATAAACCTTGGTGATATGGAGATCCCCAGACACCACAGAACTAGTAGGAGATACCATAAAACCAGTATGCAAATTTAGAAAAAGCTCCTAATAGCAAACAAAGGGAAGGATGCATCAGGACTAAACACACAAATTAGAACACTCTTCACAACAAATATTTTTGCAAATGTTGATTGTAGTACTCCTTTAAGTAGGAGGCTGACACTTTAGACTCAGATTCACTCAGCTCTCCAAACAGTTCCAAATGTCCTAAGAAAACTGCTGGTGTTTCTATGTTGCTGGCAAATAGTTTTTAATTTTTTTTAAGTGGCCCAGTGTTTCTGCAGGTGCAAAAGAATGTGTTCCTTTGCCATGTTTTATGTTAAACCTTGCTCTTGTGCAAAGTGAACATGTCAGTATAATATCATTTTGAGAGGTGTGTCACTGTCAGTCCAATGCAGGGCAATCAGCAATGGGCTTGACAGTGTCAGATCAGTTATCAGCCAGGCTGATCATGCCACTCTTCTGGGCTTGCTGAACAAAAACCGCATGAAATTCAAAGAAAAGAGCTGCCTGAATTATAGGGTGGATCTTTCCTTTGATCTGCATAATGCTGCCCAGCAAGCAAAGCTTATCAGTGTCATGACAGGCCTGCTATGGTCCTCCCTCCCGATGTAAAAACAATTCCTCCAACCCTCTGTCAAGTATCCCACCCACCTCTTACTATCTCCCCTTTCCTTCTTAATTTTCTGATAACTGGGTACCCAGTCTTTGGTGCCATATAGTGCCCATCACACTAAACATTTTCACAGTACAACACTGAGAAGCCCACCACCGGTGCCGCAAAACATAGCACTAACACTAGGGTGACCAATCCTCAGGGTAAGTTCCTGAAATTAAAGAAAACTGACCCTCATCATCTTTTTTTTTTCCTTAATTGCTATAATCCCATGCTCTGACAAGTATCCCTCCCACATCCCTGTCAGTTTCTGTGCCCGCAGAGGTTAAATTGACAGTGGGGTGCCCAATCCCCAGGGCCAGTACCTGAAAAGAAAACCATCCCTCATAGTCTTTTTTTTATTTTGTATACTCTGTAAAAAATAAAACAGTCCATCGATGTCTGTTGCCACCACTGCCACACTGCTGCCATTACCTGCTCCCCACCCAACCTCCTCACTCAGCACCCACCACTCCACCTACCCTTTAAATACCTATTGGGGGATCCAATTCCATAATCCTCTCTGGGCGGGGGACAAGTCTTCACTCTTTAACACTGGACTGGGAACAATGAAATCAGACTGGATTACATTTTTTCAGTACTCACTCATAACATTGGCAATTTGCAATATTATGACCCCAAATTTTCAACATACCATTTTCTTTAATGCCACCTTCTGAACATGACAGATGTTGTTTTTCAGACCCTGGTCAAAATGTGTTTTCATACTTGTGGCATGAAATGATGTTTCAGCCAATGTTTTATAAATGGTATACCGTTGTAACAGTGACGCTTTTACAGTGATGCTGTTAAAGTGACAGCAGTGCGCTGACACCCGCAGTGTCGACTGGGTTGCTGGAGTGATGCCAGAGTCATCGACTCCAGAGTTTGGTCACTCTCCCCAGAGATCTGCCCCCCTAGGAGTTGGAATCCTTAAGTCTGGGGGGGGGCAGAGGCCCCCGCATGGGGGGGCATGGGGGGCACAACCCCCCCCCCTGCATGAGCACTGATAGTATGTCAGTGCATTTTTAGGTTGGGAACTGGAGTCGATGGTGGCAGGGATGTCGGTGACTATGTGTTGCTATGGGGAGGTCGCTGATATTTCTGTCACCACAGCAACATGGAACCTTTATAAATTACACCTGTCATGTTTTGAAGGTGGGGTCATAAAATGACTATGTTGAAAACTTTGGGTCAAAATGTGAAAAACAACTAAGTTATGAAGAAATGCTGAACTGTTCCAATGTTTACTCATAACTTTATTTTTGCAGATTTTGGCCCCTAATGTTCAGCATATCCCTTGTATTACCCCATCTTCGGAACATGGCAGGTGTTATTTTTAAAATCCCCTCAGAAACATGATTTTGTGTCACACTGCAACATCTTCTTTCAGATAGGATTTAAAAAAGTTCCACCTGTCTTGATCATAACATCAGGCCATAAAAGACTGTAGGAAATTTGGGGTCAAAATGTGGGATCCAGCTGGAAATTAGATATTACATTTCAGCTGGCCTATTCTGGGTTGGAAATTTAGGGTCAAAATAATGAAGCCCACTGAAAATTAGATATTGCTTCTCAGATGGCATCTCATGGGTAAATAAAACCTAAAAATGTGTAAAGCAGGACACCACAGAAAATGAGATATTGCATCTCATCTGGTCTATCCTGGGAAATATTTAGTAAAAATGTGCAAAAGCAGGACCCAGAACAGCAGAACCCCCAAGGAACTGTGCATCTATGTTGCTGTATCCTGAGAAAAATACATTGTAAAAGGTGAACTCCACTAAAAATGTAACTTGCCTTTCAGCTGGGCTATCATGGGTAAATAAATTATAAAAAATAGGTAAAAGCAGGGTCTCATCAAAAACAAGATATTGCATCTCAAGCTCAGGTAATTACAGAGTAAGAATTAGGAAAAGCAGAATTTCACTCAAAAGAAGATAACATCTGAATTGTGCTATCCTGGGTAAATACAGTAGAAACATAGAAACATAAACTTTGACAGCAGATAAGGACCACTTGGCCCACCCAGTCTGCCCATTTCCCTACCTTTTGGATAAGCTGAAGATTCTAGTTAACCAACAGCCTACTTCCTCCTACCCCCCCCCACTAGAATTGTTTTTTGTCTGTCCCATGCATTCTTGAATTCCCCTACTGTTTTTGACCCCACTACCTCCTCTGGAATGCCATTCCATGCATCCACCACCCTCTCTGTGAAAAAATACTTCCTCAGATTGCCCCTGAGCTATCCCCCCATTATCTTTAAATTCTGCCCTCTTGTTCTTGTGCATCTCTTTTTCTTAAAGATGCTGTCCTCTTGGACTTTGTTGAATCCCTTTAAGTACTTGAATGTTTCTATCATGTCCCCCCTCTCCCTCCTTTCCTCTAGGGTATACATATTAAGCTCCTTTAGTGTCTCTTCATATTACTTCTGGTGCAGACCCTGCACATTTTTAGTTGCCCTCCTCTGGACTTCCTCCATCCTGTCTATGTCGTTGTGGAGATGGGGTCTCCAGAATTGTATACAGCACTCCAGATGGGGTCTCACCAAAGTCTGTACAGAGGGATAACAACTTCCTGTTTTCTATTGGTGACGCCTTTCCCTATGCATCCCAGTACAATGATGTGTTAAAGCAGGACCCCATTGAATATGAGATTTTGAATCTCAGCTGTGTTATCCAGGGTAAATACATTGCAAAATTGTATAAAAACAGGACCATGCAGCAGAATCCCATTGAAAAATTGATCTTGCATCTAAAATGATCTGTCCTAGAAAAATACAACATAAAAGCAGGACCACATTAAAAATTAGATATCGCACCTCAACTCGACTCTTATGGTTAAATGGAGTATGGAACTATGTAGAATCAAGACCCCACTGCAAATTACATATTACATCTCATCCAGTCTATCTTGGGTAAAAGTAAATGTGCACAAGCAAGAACCAGTACAATAACAATGCAAGTGGCAAGAATTTGACATTGATAAATGATTGTTTTAGAGCTGCACACAATGTTAAATGACTCCCTTCGCTCAGGATTCCATGTGAAAGATTTCTACTATCACTTCTATCACATTCACCAGGCTTTGCACCAATGTGATCATCTCCCCTATGCTCCAGAAGAGGCACGTTTCTGTGTTACACTGTAGGCTGCTTAAAAAAATGGAGGACTTAGATGTATCGAAGGAATTAGTCATATGTGTAGAAAACTGGTTAGGTGGAAGGCAGTGGAAGGTTGTAATAAATGGGGTCAAACTTGAGGACAAGGAGGTCACAAGTGGGATGCTGCAGGGATCAGTCTTGGGACCTGTCTAACTTAATATGTTCATTAGTCATAGAGGGGAAGGTATCCAGGGAAACATGTCAATTTGCTGGTGACAGAAAGCACTATGGCAGGGTGGACAGTGAGGAATGCTTGAGAGAACATTTGAAAGATCCAGGAAAGCTTAAGAGGTGGTCAAACATCTGGTGGTTGAGTTTCAATACAAAGAGGTACAAGGTGATGGACTTAGGTAATAAAATCCTACTCACAGACTATTGGATGGAAGGGGTTAAGTTGGCCACCTCAGCAGAGAAGCGGGCTCTGGGAGTTCTCATCATGACTCACTTAAGTAAATCAGCTTGTGCAATATAGCCTCTAGGATGCTAGGGTATATAGGGAGGGGGCTCAACAGTAGGGAGTGATGATACTGCCTGGCTACAGATCACCGGTGAGGAGCAACTTAGCATACTATGCCCAGTTTCAGAGCCCTCAGCTGAGAAATAACCTCATTAGGTGGAAGTTAGTGCAGCAGAGGGTCACAAAAATGATTTAGGACCAACAAGGCAGATCCTATGAGGAACGGCTAAAAGCCCTGAATATGTACTCACTGGAGGCCAGACAAGAGAGGGTGTACCTGATTGAGACTTCTACCTTACAAAGAGGCATAAGAAGGGCAAATCATGGTCAAGAGGTGACATCATTATCTAAGAAAGATGCATATGAGTGGAGCTCCATCCCGGCCCTAAAATAAGCTTCACATTTCTCCCTCATCTATAGCTATTTTGCAGCATTCATCTAACCAGAAGCATGCAGTTTTGATGGGAGATAGAAGAAAGCCAAAAAATTCTGTGCAATGGACAAATTCCACAGGATTACTTTCAGCTCAGCCAGCCATGAGTAGCAAAGTGGGTAAGATGTTGGACGGAGGTGCTACGGCAGAACAGCTAACCAATGCAGTGATTTTGAAGAAGTTATGGAACTTTCAGGCTGAGATCTGAACATTATATTTTGTACTTTGGGAGAATGTGGCTGCATTAGAAGTGAAAGTGACAGATTTGGAAAAACATTTCACTGTCACGGATTCAGGGTGGATCACCTGGAGAGGGTTCTTCTCTCCATTATGCAAGATCATCAGGCTTCGGCAAACAAATGTGAGGACCTGGAGAACCGTTCCCATCAGAACAATATCTACTTTCATGGAGAGCCAGAGGGGGAGGAGGGATGGGATATGCTAACTTTTCTGTGGAGCCTTTTACCTTCACTCTTGGACATTGACAACATATGCCCGTGATAATTGAGAGGGCCCATTGAGCACCAGCCCCTAGACCCTCTCGTCCTACTCTCCACCCTAGCTCCACTGCAATTTGTTTTGTGAATTTTATAACTAAGCAGGAAGTTTTTACACTAGAGTGGCACACAGGAGAATCCTCTACAAAGGTAAAAGATTATTTTTTGATAACGATTACTCCCCCAGCTCATAGTTAAGTGCAGAGATTATGTGCCTTTGCTGTGGATTCTAAAGACTAACAAACTGAAATTTACAACTCCATATCAAGCTCAACTGCAGATCTCCTTCTCGGATGGCTCCAAGACTTCTGAAACTCCAGAAGCTGTGATACAGAGCTCAGATCAAGACAGAGCAAGTTGCCAGAAGAAACCAAAGCCCAGCATGAACCTAGGGAGAAGACGTCCCTGCAAAAGAACATGTGATTTAAAGCTGTCTTTCTGACCAACAAGAAACAGCATACTGAACAAACCATGCCTGAGATTAAAGCCCTGCTTCAGTCCTTCAGGCAAAAGAAAGCCTCGTGAGACCATAGCCTTTGATGTTGTATACCTTCTGCTCTGTCCATTTTTTTCCCCATGGAATTCTCACCACCAGCATGAGTAGGTTTAATTGCAGATGGCTGATAGCTTCCCCCCAACCTGAATATGTAGTACCTTCTACTTGACTGAGCCAGCTTGTAAAGAGCTATGAAGGATATTATTTTATGAACAGCGGGGGAAGGGCAGAAGGATCCTATGATGGCTAACTGTTATTTATTTTATTGAAGGATTGTTTGTTATGAGGGGTTTATGAGCACCTACCAGTGTATGCACTGCTTGTATTTTGAGCCATGTTCTTCCCACCATCTTATCAGAGACCATAGCAGTACACCAGTATACGAGACAACCGAGACAGGGTATGTGTCCACCTCCATGGTGGACTGTGTAATAGGTTTGCATTAACTGTTATTTATGCTGGGTTATCATCAGAGATGTGATCCAAGTATAAGACTTGGACATTTTTCTGACCACATTTATACATTTCTAAACTGGGATGGGACTGGACTCAATAGCTGTTCAGAGAATTATTACTCTGCTGGGCTTGGGCACAGTTAAAGGAGAACTCTGCTGAAACTGTAAGTCATTTTTCCCAGTAGAGGCTGTTTTTTAGTACTGGTTCAAATATTGTTATTGTTCTATTTGGCCATATTGGTAACCTCAGTGGGTGTTTTTGATTTACACTTTGGTGTTCAGTGCCAGTTTAGGTCTGTGTGATGTAGTTTATATCCCATGCAACCAGAGAGTTCTATAATAGAGCATGGATGCATTGTGCCAACAGCAGAAGAAAAGAGCAGGGACATAAACTACATCATATAGTTCTAAAATGGCTTTTACTAGCAGCATGTAAATCAGAAACATGCAGTAGGATAACTGAAAAGCTTGCAGCACTAGAGCAATAACGGATGTTGAACCAGTACTTAAAAACAGCTTGTAATTGGAAAAAATTACTTATAGATTCAGTGTAGTTCTCCTTTAAGACTATACTAATTAAATATAGTGACCATGCTTGTCATTTAAGAACCTCTGGAACCTCGCCTGCACTTGTGAGCTTTGATATGTATTGTTTATATTTTCTAATATCCCGATTTATTTGGAAAAGTGGGGTATTTCATGTTTGCCATATTCATAGTGTACCTGGTCTGGGATTGGCCCTGCCTTTCTCATGGACCTAGGAGTTACAGCCCTAGGGACTGGGGTTATTGCCCCCCCCCCAACTCTGAAAATGTGGGTAGTTTGCCATCCCCAATATATTATCTTGAGACAATTGGGGCTTAAGGGGCCAGCACTACTGGTACTGTGGTTGCTCTGAGGTCCTTATATGTACAATTTTCCAATTTGAGTGGCCATCCCTTGATGTTCGATGTTATTTGCTTCGCACCTCTGTGAGGATGCATCCCCCCCAGATTTGACATATTGTTAATCTTTTTCCTCACCAGGGGAAAGTGAGTGCTTGCTCTTTAAATCCTCTTATGTGGAAGTCTTCAAATGTTTATTTTATATATGCGTCATTATTGTAAGTGTTTACTGAATGTTTGTTCTTTGCCTGTCGAATGATCTAGTTTTGTTTTTTTCTTGCCTTGATCACACAGGTACAGAGGTTTTACACTCTCCCGACCCTTGGGCAATGGCATGGCAGTGGTGGGAGAGCTGGGATGGCTGCAACTGGAGCCAATATGGGGTTCACATTGACTCCTGCAGGAATGTTATTTGCACATTATTGCTAAATGCAGTTACCCAAGCTAGTTTTGTAAGCTGGTTTTTGGTTCTACCACAGGTCTACGTTTCTTTGTGGATGGGACCGGGTGTCCATGGGGATATTTGGCTTGTCAGCTCTGATACACATTGGCTTTGACCCTCCTGATTTTCAATATTGCTTTACTGCTTACTTTTTTCAATGTTAAGGGTCTTCATAACCCCATTACAAGAACCCGTGTGTTTCCTCATCCTAAAAAGTTAGGCACAGAGGTTGCCTTAATTCAAGAATCCCATCTTTCAAAACTGCAACATAGTAAGCTTCATCGACAGCGGGTTGGGATGGTTTATGCCTCTTCTCATACACCAGGGAAAAGTAATGGAGTACTGTAGCTATTTTATTTAAATGAGGTTCTCTAGTTGTTCCAGAGGCACACTGGACAGATTCTTATTGGAGGTGGGCCCTGGTCAATGGTTCTTTACAGGGCACCCCCTTTTTATTCTGAATGTCTTTGCCCCTACTACACCCTCACGCACAATCTTTCAGAAGGTATTTCAGGGCATTGCAGGGAAAGCTTATAATTTGTGTCTTTTGGGCAGGAATTTCAACTGTATAGTGGAAACAAGGCTAGACTTCTCCAGAAATAGTGCAAATCTCCCTAGGAAATCACTGGCAGCAAAAGCTCTGGGGTCCTTCATGGCAGAGGCAAGGATGCAGGATGTTTGGTGATGGCAATTCTCTGGAGAGAGGGATTATACTTTTTGCTTGAACCTTCATGGGACGTATTGTCGAATAGATTGCAGGTAACTTCCAATCCTGCACTTATTTTGTGTGGTAGCTATGAAGATGCACACCATTAGATTATCAGATCATGTGCCAGTGACTCTAGATATGGAGCAGGGCAATATGCCTTTCCATTGTCTGTAGCACCTTAATGTGGGAGTCTTATCAAACAATGCTTTAAAAGCCATTTTTTGCAGAAACAGAAACATGGCCCCTTTCACTCTGCCATACTTTAATTTGGAATGCAATGAAGCCATCTCTGTATGGGAAGATCATAGCATATCTCATGCATCTGAAAAAAGAGAAACAACACAACAGACTTGACCTGTAGCACCAATTAGCTGCTCTAGAACAGGGGTTCTCAAATGGTGAGGCCAGCCTCCCTTGGGAGGCCCCAACCTGTTCCAGGGGAGGCTCAAGCGAGTCTGAAAAAGTACAGTATTTAAATTTTGAGTTTTATGTATTTTGTGTGAAGAGATGAAGCAAACTGAAAGAGGATAATAGCAGGTAAATTTTATGTATTTATTTACCAATAGCTGACAAGGGAAGGTGAATGAGCCAAGGCTCATTTCAGGTATACCCGGGGAAGGGTAGAAAGTGAATATATTTCAAAAAGGTAACTGCAAAACAATCAAGAAATACACAATGAACAATAGTGCAAACAAATATGAACAATAAACTAATAATCAGTGGTGGTAATTGATCAGTTTGTAGACTGATGGCAGAACAGCCCAAATACAAGGGTTGAGCATAGAAGTGCTAAGAGCAACAGCAGGAAGGAGCAAAGTAATCCCAGAGAAGTTGCTTAGGAGCAGGGAAGGAGGGGGAGAGGCAAAGTATGTAGGAAGGTTATTTCATAGAGAGAGAGAAACCGAGAAAGTAGTCTGACCCATGAAGGTACTGCAACAAGGTAACAATGGTTCAAGAATGAAAATAGTAGAGCAAGTAGGCTGGCTGGGGGGGGGCCGGGGAGGTTACAATAAACTGAATAATAATATTTGTTAATTTTATTTATTTGTTATTCAGATAATACCTTTGAGCACAAGAGCTCTTTTTCAAAGGTTCCACATCAGTATAAGACAAAGAACTGAATGAAAGAACTGAATGTGAGCCAAGTACTCAAAGGGGTTTCAATTTATTCATGGTGTACTGCGCAAAGTACAGCATGTTATTTTTCCTTGGGGAGGCCCAAGATTATTTCAGTTTTTGGGGGAGGCTCAGAATCTTTTCCATGGATTTGGGGAGGCTCACTGTGACAAAATCTAAGAACCATTGCTCTAGAATAACAATAAAATGGTGTGTGTGTGGGGGCATCCAGACATCTTCACACAAATACAGGAGGTTAGGACTCAACTTCTCAAAATCTCTGTGGGGGAGGCAGAAAATTGATTACGGCACACCAGATTTAATTATTACTCGGGGGGGGGGATTGCTAGCCCTTCAATTACAAAAGGAACAGGCCTCCAGAGTAGTTAAAATACTTTGTACTGATCATCTGATCACCAGGTTTTGACCTTACTGGCTGATACAGCTGTAGAATTTGGATCCTTTTACCAACACGTATGTACCCTGAAGCAGTCTGTCAGGGACAGATCTTGGATGACACAATTTTTGCAAGATCTGCTGATCCCCACACTGGCTGAAGAAGAGAGAAATAGTCTAGACAGACCTATAGAACAAGACAAAATCTGATTGGTGGTCAGAAGTCTTAAAAACAGAAAGGCCTCTGGAGAGGATGGTTTCCCCATGGAATATTATGAACAGTTCATTGATATTCTAGTGGAGGTGCTTCCTTTAAAGAGGTAAACTTAAGTAATAATACATGACAGGGTGTGTGCCGTGCTGAGTTAATGTCATGCCTGGGTGGTTGGGCATGAGGCCGCAGGCTGAGTGTGTCAAACACCCCAGAAGTGACATTATCCCAGCACAATACACACTCTGGAGTGCATTATTGCTATTATACAATGGATCTTTTGTTAATAAAGAGGAAAAGATGAAAAAATATATATTTTTTATAAATTGTTTATTTCATTTTTTGCTTGTGGAGGTACATCTTTTGAAGAAAAAGTCCAGAATACATGTCCACCAGTAGGTGGAGCTCCAGTCTTAATTATGCTGTCTGCTGAGGTGCCTCTGCTTCAGTCCTAGTCTGAGATGTAGTGTCTTCCGCTTCCCTGTGCCCCTCCCCAAAAAAAACTGCATCTTGTTGTGGTTCTTCCATTACAGTTTCTTGATCTGTTTCATTGTTGTACTGGGAGATTATGCTTGTGGTAGCAGATTCTGAGGTTGTCGTCTGCGCCATCACCTCATGCCAGCTCCCACTCCATCACCGTTGTTGCCACGTGGCTGCTGATGTGCCCATCAGTTGAATCTGTCAGCAACAATGCAGAAGGAGGCATGGTATGCTATGCAGTGTTTTAGTATTATGTTTAATTTTAAAAAATGAAGAAGAAAAAAAATTGATCTGTAGGATTACCAAAAAGACATTGGTAGTAGAGCAGGAGACTGACATACTAGCACATGCTGTGCTGTGAGCCACATTTCAGAAGCATCTGAAAACGGCAAGTTCAGGGAAAAAAAAATTGTGGTTTGCTGGAGGTGTTAGAAAACATTTACACTTCTAAATGCAGACTTATGGCTGATCAACTCATGTATTGAACAGTTAGTTTGTGGTGGGGCGAACAGAATAATGTGAGTGTTGGGAGGGAAGTGAGTGGCTACAGCACATGGGACCCAGTGATTTTCTTTTTTTTTATCTTTTATTGTGGTCATCTGTGCTGGACCTTAATACAGTGATGTTATACTGGGATAACATCATGGGTCCAGTGCCAGAGTGACCAGTCAAAGCCCAACATATTTTATTGCCATTGAATACTCTCTCTGTATGGAATATCATTTCTTTCCTTATAATTTGATGAATCAACTGTTGATTGTTTAAGGTCCATGAATAGTTATTTTGTACATGCAATCTTATATGTTGTTATGAGATTTTAATAACAGTTTCATAGAAAAAGGATACATTGCAAGGACCCATTGCTTAGAAGTAACGATGCAACCATGAGGGAGCACAACTGAAGATTGTTGGGACATAAATTCAGGAGGAATGTGAGGAAGTTCTCCTTCACTGAAAGGGTGGTGGAATCTTAGAACAGATTGCCAGTGGTGGTTGTGGAGGTCAGGATACAAGACGGATTCAAACATGGGTGGGACAGGGCCAAGGGATTCAAAGTCCCACTTGGGGGAACCAGGGAAGGGGAGGAAGCATAAAGGGGCAGTGAGTGAATAACCCACTGGCACTAGGACAGGGGCTAATGTAGTAATAAATATAGGGAGACTTGATGGGCCACCAGTCTTCATCTGCAATCAGATTCTGTGTTTCTATGACTTTTTACAGAGTAGCGTGGAACCACCTCTCTGTGGATCATGTCGGTAATCATCCTGCTTTCATGGTGGTAGGAAGTTTAGGATGCATCTCTGCTGTCACTAGTTGACATCAACATATGACACAAATTAAATTAAAGATTTTTCCAATTTGTACTAATTTGAACTATGCATTAGATGGCTTAGAGCACCTACCATAGCCAACTGGGCTGGGAGGCTGGGAGGACTATCCAGGGACTTTCACCATGTTGTGAGAACAGCACATGCAACATGCCAACTATTTTACTTCCACTGGATGCCTTACAATAAACAAAGGATCAAAATGTGCTCAAATAGTTCTGCACTATGGCCCACATATTCAGAATAGATGTGTGGTGCATCCCTAGATCACTGGACTTGCGAGGGCCATCGGGGCATGGCAATATTCAGAAGCCCCTGGTGCGCCCATCAAATCCAACTATGCTGCTGCACAGAATATTGCAATGTGAGAATGCAAATGAGGGGTTCCTCATGCATATTCCCACATTGCAATATTCAACCCCTGGTGCATAGTTATAGTATGCTTTCCAGACCCTACTTTAACTATGCGCAGGGCCGGTATGTGCCCTGCGCATGGTTCAGGTCAGGGCATACAGTCCCACCCCCAGGCCCTGAGCCCCAGTTTCCTGTAATAATTTGTCTTGCCCCCTCCCTGAGCCCCAATCTCTTGTAAGATAATGACATCTCCCCCTCCCCAAGCCCCAGTCCCTGACAGAGAGATGACAGCACCCCTCCCAGAGCTCTACTCTCATGTAATAAGATGGCATCTCCCTCTCTGTGCCCCAATCCCCTGTAGAATATTGCCATCCCCTCTCCCCAAGCCCTGATCTCTTGTAGGATAATATCAGCACTCCCTCCATGAGTCCCAGTCCCTGGCAAAAAGAGATCATCACCCCTTCCCTTCCCCGAACACCCATACAGTCAAACAGTGCAATGACACCCTTTTCCATAGTGCAGTGGCACCCCCTCCCCAGCCTCGGTCCCTTGAATGTCAGAAATACCTAAGACCTGATCCCTGGTGGCTAGTGGTCTCCCCACCCCCCCATCTGGGTGGCAGTAATCGACCACCCAGCACCCCCCCATAATGATCCCCATCTGTGGCTGGCACAGCCCTCCTCACCCAGCCATGGCCAGCCACCAACTGAGCAGTACCAGAGCATGGATAATAAATAGTATGTGCTCATCGTGGCAACCAGTGATTCTCTAAGCATTATTAGCACTGCCTTGGCAACCTCTTTGCACTTCCATGAACCTCTGAATATACCACTATGCCCTATATGCAAGTGGGCACGCTCATTTGCAAGGCTACAGTGGTGTGCTCAGTGAGATTGCTTAATAAACTGTGTGTGGCACAGGGGGCACCTTTGAATGTGGCCCCTGCCATGTTCTGATGTGCTAAATCCAATGCGTGCAATTCTCGGCCTGTTAGCACCATGCTAATCTTGTAAATATGGGGGCCCAGGTTGAGCTGCATAAGGCAGTATGGCGGATGAGATAATTGACAGGGTCATGACTGAGGGTGGCAAAGTTATTTCAAGTACCAGATTAACCCACAGCATTCTAAGAAAATGTTTCTGAAAGTACTATATTCATGTTCTACAGATAAAATCCATTGTTTTGAATTTGTAGACTGCACCTCTGAATTATATTATTTATTTATTTAAACGTCTAGGAATTACAGCCCTTTGAGTCAGGGACTCATTTAAAAGGTTCCACATCATACAGAGAATGAAGACAAATACAGAGAATAACAAGTACAGAGACTAAATACAGTGGCATAGTGCATAACGACTACATAGAGCAACACCAGAGGTGTATATGGTACAATCAAACAATAGAGTCAAGTACATATTTAGTACAGGAACTTGTCATTTTGGGGAACGAGGAGTTATCTGCAGTTACAGTTGGAGTTGGATATAAAGTAGTCATGCAGCTCAGTTTCGAAAGGCCCCAGCCTGGGAATTGATAGGGTAGGCCCAGGGATTGAGTTCATCCAGAGTGGAACCCTATAGCGAAAGGATCTTTGGCCAGCACTGGTCTTTACAAGAGGGATGTGAAAGGCAGTAGTGTCAGAATGTCTTGTGGCCCACCTCGGCAAACTTGGTTGGAGAAGCGATAGACAGGCAAGGAGAGCAAGATCTAGCTGGACATTTTTGGCCAGTAGACAGGTCTGATAGAATAGACGCCCAAGAAAGTTAAACCATGATGAAAGTTGGTAGAGGTCACAGGTGTGCGTGTGCCATTCACTGCCTGTGGCCAGCTGGCAGGCCTTATTGAAGGTGCATTTAATGGTGGACAGGGCAGTGTACAAATGCGGCACCATAGATGACTATGCCATAGTCTACCAGGGAGAGGATGCAGCAAGAAATGGCTAGTCGGAGGGCATCAGGAGGGAGACAGAGCCTGAGTTTATACAAGAGATCAATTCTGATGTTAATTGCAGAGCTCATTGACGGTATGTGCTCAAGGAAGGTGAGGGCTGAGTTGAGGGTGACCCCAAGATATTTAAAGCTGGTAACTGGTTCCGGCATGGTACCCTGGGAATTTTTTATAGGTAGGATGGTCAAGTTGTGTTTATGTTAAGGGTGGGTGAATAGCATAACCTTTGTTTTTTATAGTTGAGGACAAGTTTGTGGGAGGCAAACCATGATTCTATTTCTGCAAAGGAGGCCTGTAAGGATATTTGGAGCTAGGCAGTGTCTGGGTGCCAACTAAAGATCACTGCATCATTTGCATAAAGGAGGAGACACTCAGTGGAGGACATAGGGAGGGAGTTTAAGTATGTGAGAAGAGGAGTAGATCCAGGATGGATCCTTGAGGGACATCAGACTGGACAGGAAAGCTTGTGGAAAGGGTGTTATTTATCTCCACTTGCTGGGTAAGTCCATGGAGATAGTTGGAGAACTAGCCAGCAGCCTCTTGTGATACACCAGCAGAGAGGAGGGAGTTTATGAGCATATGGTGATTTACTGTGTCAAATGCCTTGGATTGATCGATATAGACAGATCTGGCCAAGGCTCCCTGGTCAAGGGCATCACGGATAAAGGAGGTAAACTCTAGGAGGGTGGTGGTTGTACTGTGCCCTTTCCTGAAACCATGCTGTTGCTGGCACGGTAGGTGATGCGAGTCTAAGTATTCAATAAGTTGATCTGCAATAATTTGTTCCAGTGCTTTTGAGAGGGGAGGAAATATGGAAATGGGCCTATAGTTACTACTAGAAGTTCAGTCACCATTTTAATGTACTAGAGGGATAACCGCCCTTTTCCACAGTGAAGGGAGCTGCCCTAGACACAGAGACATATTGAGTATTTTATTTAGGTGTGTTAGTACTGCATCAAGTGTTAAGGAGAGCAGCTTTGCATCAATACAGTCACCACTCTGCCTAGTTTTACCGAGGAACATGGCGAGATATAAGCAGGCAGCACTTGGGGAGGTCATTCTAAAGTGAAAAGGTGGAGTGCATGGGGGGCTAGGGAACTGAACAGTAGATGCAGAGAAAAAGTCAGGGGGGAGAATAGAACTGAGGTCAGAGAAGGATGCATTAAAGGCATTAGCTATCTTGCTAGGGTCTTGGGTGGGAGCCCCATCAATAATCAGCATGGAGGGAGGAGAGGAGGTGGACTTACCACCTAACTCCTTAATATTCTCCCAGAACCTTTTTCCATTCCCCCAGGTGGAAGTAAGTTTGTCCTTATCATATTCCACCTTAGCCTGTCAGATAGCCCAGGTGCATGAGTTTCGGGCAGCACGGTACAGTTGGCGGTCAGAATGGCAACCGGACTCTAGGGCACGGTGCCATAGATTATCACGGGCCATCATTAGGTCGAGCAAGGACCAATTTATCCATGGGGTGGATTGAGATTTTTCAATCCATTTTACAAAAGGGGCAAAGATATCACAGGTGGATTGGAAGGAGCTTATGAAGAAGGACAGAGCGGCATCCTCTGACGACTCGTGATCAAGAGGGGACCAGTCAAGGTTAAGGTGGTGGATGCAGAAATGTGCCAGGGATCCTTTCTTTAGCTTACAGTATCTGGAGATCCTGGGGGGGGCTTCCAGCTGTTGGACCAGCAACAGATGACCGAGGAATGATCACTAAGTAAGTCTGGGAGGACCTGGACATCCTGTATGTGTTCAGGATGATTCGTGAGGGAACTAGTGCCCCTTTTATAGTTTACCCTAGTAGGGATAAGTACCATCTGTGAAAGATTTTGGGCTGCAGCTGCATCCATGGGACAGGACTGGTGGGGGGCAAGCCAGTTTGTGTTGAAATCACCGAGGGTGACAATTTCTGAGTTTTTGGGGAGCTGGGCAATGATGTTTAGGATGGATACAAAGGCATCCTTCTGGTTGCAAGGAGGTATGTAGACTGACATTAAGTAGACAGATTTACCTGAGCTGCCAACAGTAACCTTTGGGGTGAGGGTCTGGGCACCACCATAGGGTGCATTGTTTCAATTGTGATGCCTTGCAGGTGGTCCCGAAGGTACAGTGCACACCACCTACCCCTCCTTCCCTGTCTATCAGATCTAAACAATGTATAGCCCGGCAGTGTAACAGCTGAGTCTGGGGTACTCTGTGGCAGCCACACTTCGGTTAAAGTTACGGAATCCGGGTTGTGGAAGCAAACCCATGCTTGGAGTCGAGCAAATTTCTTTTGGAGACTACATATGTTTATGACGGCCAGCCGGAGTCCTTTGGATTGCATTGGTTTTCAAGGGGTTGGGGAAGTGGGGCCAAGATTGGGGTGTATATTGCCCGCGAGTAGCAGGAGGATAATAGAGATCCTGGATAGGACACTTTTTATCATCTTTTTGTGATCACACAGCAATAGACCTGCATGGTGGCACAGCTTGTTCACAATATGAGAGCAGGCGAAGCACAATATTTCTGGACCATATAGTACAGGGCAACACACGGTTTCTAGGAACAGGTAGGCAGGAGCTGTCAGGAGGGGGGAAGGTGGGACATGGTGATTGCAGTAGGAGTAACCACAGGGTGGTCAGCAGATGGGGTATGGAGGGGATAGCATAGGGTATAGGAGTAAGGGTGGTGTGGAGGCGAGTAGGGCAGGGGCAGGGGGAGGGCATGCAGAGAAGAAGAGACACTGAGAGGAAAAGAAGCCAGGACATCATTTCATGTGAGAGAGATTGAATAATGTGGCTAAGCAGTAGAGTTTGGTGGTGACTTATAATTATAATCTTAGGTTATATATATTTGAAATCTTAGGTGAAGATTGGAAATTTTCCTTCTTGCTGTGACAAAAGAGGTAGGAATATGGGATGAGCAGTACTTTAATGGAGATTGGGTTTACTTGTAATTTCCCACGCCCTGCTGTGGACAGGACAACTTGAGTGGAAGGATAGTGGCCACTAGTGGCAGGCACCGATAACATGCCTATGGGAAAATGGGCTGACTGGTTTATTCAGTCACCTGATTAGCCCTATATAACACTGAGCCAACCAAGGTTGGTGGTGGGGCGGCGGGGCCGCCTACTCCGACTCCAGTTATACAGAGGCCTGAGTGGCTGCAGTGCTTCTGCTGCTTCTGCAGGAACTTATGCTGCTCAAGGAAACATAACTGACACCTCAAATAAAGATATGAGAAACATACTAACAAAATGCATCTTCTGTTCAATAGATTTCTTTCTTTTTTATCATTCTCTATTATTAAGACTTTTGCTTCAAAACAGGAACTCGGTCCTGTAGAACCCATTTGCTTCTTTTGTGTAGTCCCTAGGTGAAGTCAAAATCCTCTGATCTGACATCATAGACCACTGGCAAATAAATGATTATGATGAATAAACAGCAGTGATAAATGAAGTTCCAGTCAAAACAGATACATACACATTACTGAATAACTACGTATGTACCTGCATTGAATGAAACTTCTATGTTTTAACATTTTGTAATTCAAATGTATTTTGTATTTACTAAATGTTTTCTACTTGTCACTTGTCCCAGCCATACCTGAAAGAAGGCCTTTCTTTAGTAAGCAATAACACATGATGTGGTGTGGGTTATAGCTTGATAAGGACATGCTCCAGGTATGTAATAAGGCACAATGTGTAGCCAAGTGCTTTAGCACCTGAGGCCTGCCCTTATCAGGCCATTCCCCACACCTCAAAGTATGCTCGTTAAACTGCAAAACACAACTTGTTGAACTGTTTTGAACAACATGGAAGAAAAGTAATCCCTCAAACTGGACTGCTGTTAACAGGTTTTATATTGTATTCATTTTTTTTATCTGCTGAAATTAATAAATTCATCTTTTCCATAGAGCAGTTAGTAATCACCAAGGGGTTATTGCTGATGGTTTCCTTGGTGAAATGTTGATGAATATTCATGAACTTCTTGTCACTGCCTGCATCATGGGTTTCATCATGGCTGGGTGGGGCAACTGGCTGCAGTTGTGCTGTACTGCAAGGTGGCTGCTCTGAGTCGATAGGCATTTTGGTGGTATTTTTACTTGTTCATTCTTTTGCGACTAGTATTGCACTCCAGCACTGCTTGTCTTCAGCTGAAGCTTCCCAGTATGACCAGACAATGGATTCCAACCTATGGCCAGTGACTGCCATAATTTCGACTGCTGCTGAGAGCAACCGTACTGCTGTGGTTCACATACAATGATTAGTGTACTGCTGCAACAGTCCCACTGCAGTGCTGATTTTCAGCATTGAACCTGCTAGATAGTTTATTCCAAAGGGCTCTCTGGAGTACCACATCTTAATGCTGTTGAATTCTTCTGCTGAATTCTCCTATGGTGCTGGTAAAAAGCAGGGGTGGGGGGATCTGGGGGAAGTTTGCTGATGCATTTCATAGCTGTATCTCTTGTATTGTTCTTTGTTGGGCTTGTTTTGTTTGTGAATTTTATTGAATTCATTGAACGTTAGTGTTATGCATTCAGCGCCTGTCTCATCTCTTTTAATGGTGAAATTGTTGGGCTTCAGTTGCTTTAGTCCCTCTCTCCCGCGGCATGCCATGCACAACTGGATGTCTACCCACACTTTTTATAGCAGGCCTTAGGGAGTGTTTGGAGACAGTGCTGTCAATTTGTTTAACAGTTCCAGGTCGGCGGCTGTGATTGCAGGGTGATGGATGGCAGTGTCCTTCTTCTCACAGCGGTACCTTTTGCAAACCACCATGAGTATGTTGTTTGCTGGCTGAAGTTGTGGATTTCTGATAATGTCGAGGCATCTATTTAGATGGGGGCTGTTTATATGCCTGTTGATTCTATCTCAGAGTGCCATGAGGCTTGCCAGGATCTATTTTGAGCCATCAGTCTGCCAGACTTCGGTGTAAAAATGCCTGAGGATTTCATACAGTTCAGCTGGGCTAATTGTGCTTAATTCCAGTGAAATGTTGCAACTGACTGACCACATCAGTAAGACGTTTGTTGCCCACATGGTTGTTTTTTGGGTATTTACTTTGTCTTTTTTTCTTTTTCTAACATGGCAATCTGCTCATCAGTTAGTGTGACATGTTTACTTGCAGTTGTTGTTTTTTTCCGGGTTTTTTGACAGCGGGCTCCTGTACTGGCTCAGTGGAATCTTCATTTCTCTAAATATTTTCAATAATCTGCCACAACTGTAGTTCAAATTGACTTTGAGGTATGTCAGACATGGTCTTGTCAGTGGTTTTCAGTATTGAAGGTGGCTGCTTATGTGACTTAAACAGATTGTGTTTTAGTGGATGGCACAGGTATGCACTTTTCTGTGCAGTTCCAGTTGGTACATTATGGGCACATAAGGACACACCAGAAATGCCCTGCCAGCCAATCACATTCCAGAAAATTGTGTACCCACTTTATCCTTTAGAACAATTTCCCAGATAACAGACACATAAAAATATATCAAGTCTAAAGGAGAACAATCTTATTTACATGCAAATGTCCTTAGAAGTAAGGAATAAGGGCCGGCTCAGTGGTGCAGAGGGCTGAGGCATCACACCTTACCTCCTACAGCACTGGCGACCCGTGTTCATGAGTAGGCATGGGTTGCTGGGGGTCAGCCAGGGGGAGAGAGAGGGAGAGGACTGAGTGTCCAGAGGATGGCTTGGTTGTCCTACCGAATAACTGCCCCCAGGTGGATGCCTGAGGGTAGGACAGGTCAGGAACACCAAGAGAAGGGAGAGTGATGCAGGACTCCACAGTGTGCACATGCCTCCACCGGCACACATTGATGTGTCGCACCCCAGCAACAGGAAGGGAAGATAGAAAAAGGAGGAAAACCCTCTCAGGCAGCAGGATGATCGACCAACTGTCCACATGCCCTGCACTGTTGGCAGGGTACAACCACAGTCCTCAGACCAAGGACAAGGCACAGGTAAGCCCAAGAGGAGTCAGTTAACAGAGCTGGAGGGATCAGTCAGGAAGGGGGCCACCAGGGAGAAGCAGGGGATATAAATGCAATATAAATAAAAAGAAGTAAGGCATAAGGAACGGTGAAATATACACTGTGTCTGAAGTAAACCTGAGTTTCATCTCTGTGTGTTATAGAATCATAGAATTTGTCAGCAGAAATGGGCTAGTTGGCCACCTAGTGCACATTTTTCCATGTCCAACACTACCCTGAACTCTAGTCAATCACTGGTGCCCTGCCCTCTTCCCTTACCATTGTTTATTATACCCATGTGTCTATCTCACACATGTTTGGAGCTCCCCATGGCATTGCCCCTACCAAGTCTCTTCTGACAGGCTGTTCCAGGTGTCCACCCCCTTTCTGTGAAGAAGTATTTTCTCACATCCCTTTTAAACCAGCCCCCCCCCCCGTGTTTAAAGCAATTGCCAGAGATGCCAGTTGCTTTTTTAATGTTGAATAAATAGGTTCCTAAGTCCTCAGACAGCCCTTTTGCTACTTTATTCTGATATTCTTAAACCAGTTGGATTATTCTAAAAGAAATAGTACATTGTCCATCATGTAGAAGCTGCTGTTATTGAAAAAGCATTCTGCTTAACATCTATATATTCAGCGATTTCTTATTACTGTCTTTGCTAGTCATCCAAAAGATCAAGATAAAGGCTACAGAAATGATACTTAATGGCAGACAGTTATGTTCTCTGTACTATACTTATCAGTTCCAACTGAGATGTCTTTATCTGGAAGTTCATTTTCATGCAGAAGTGGGTTTATATCAATCAGCTGTCCCTCACACCTGTCAGAATGTTCTTACATCCATGTAATTGTGGCTGTGTTATCAGATACTGGGAGATGGATTATGTACGAGTGCTTTGTAAAATCTATTCTTTATTACAGTTCACAGCTGCTTCCTGTTATAAACACCATACTTTTATTTCAAACAATACGCAATGTCACCATCAAATGAAAAAAAATATCAAAGAGCAAAAGGCACCTTGAGTTACCTGGCCTGGCCTTTTAATGTATCCTGAAAATCTTTCATCAGCCACCTAATGCTTTGTCACACTTGTAAAATTTACAAAGCACCATATGAGATCTCAAGCAGATTCTCAGAACAATAATGTGTATTGATAAAACATGATGTCACTGCAGAACAAATACTCCTGTGTTGTGTCTGCATAAGCCAAGTCAGACTGACCCCATGTTTGTTTAGTTTCATGTGAATGTTTTCCTTTGTACTCACACATCTGATAGCACAAATGCTATTATGACATATGATGTATTGCATACATTTTAAATTTATATTTTCATTTCATTTGTGTGCATGTTATCCATGAAATCTTTCAATGATGGAAAGTTGTTATTTGAAATTAGCTCTGTTGTATCATTGACCAGTTCTTAACAGTTTCCATAGTTAAAAACATAATCTGTTTTTTATGACAACTAGTCTTAAAATTCATTCAATGGTAAATGTCAAATTATTACAGTATATAGCAACTTACTTCAAGTTTCTAGTGGTATCCTACTGCAATGTTAAGCCAGCATCTTTGTGATATACACCACTTGCTCAACTATTACACTGACTTCTCTAGAATACACATGTTCATTTTGTTACTGAGCCCATTTATTCTATTACTTGCTTGTCAAACTGAAATATGAAAGTTACTGAATGTTATCAGGAAGAACCGGCTAGGTCAACAAGCAGTTGCATTTGTCTCCATACATACTGTTTTGAAGTGAACATCATGAATTCCTTTTATAACATGGGTTGGCAAAAACATGCTACCCAACTGGCCCATTCGCTCTGCATGGCCATGCATTGAATTCTCTTTTTAAGTACAGTTTCATAGAGTGAATCAGGGAAACTGCTGTTGGAACTTGTTCAGTCCGCAGCCAAGAAAATCAAAATGGCAGCCATGTAAAAATCCTCAAGCAAGAGGCTGCCACAGCATTACTGAGAGAAAGAGAGGCATGGGGGGGGGGGGAGAGAGAGAGAGAAAGAGAGAGAGAGAGAGAGCAAACTGAAGCAGCAGGACTGACATGGAGCAAAGTATGCTCCACAGATATGGCACAAGAAAAATCAAAAAATCGGAGATGGTGACTAGGAGTCAGTGTTGGGAATCATGAGAGAATGGGAGACCAGGGCATTGTGGGCTGTGGGTGAGCAATACCTTTATAAATATAGCCCAAAACCTGTCTGTGTTGTCCCCATCAAGTATGTGTGTGTCTCTCTTTCCCTCTCGCGTTGCAAGTAGCAGCTCTGAAAGACAGAGACAGAGGAACGCACATCTGTTATGGAGTCAGCAGTGAGCCATATAATCGGATAGAGTAAGAAAGACAGCAGCAGTATGTGCTCTGAGAAGCGTGTGTGTCAGGGGGGATAAAAGGAAAGCATCTTGCAACATGTTACAATATTTGTTATGGGCAACAAATGTCAGAAATCATGTGAATAGTAGATTTCTTGCATTTGTGTATTCATAACATGAGTCACAGATGCATTGCTTGTTGGGGACTACTTTTCAAGTCTGCAGGATACAATAACATTTCTTGTATTTCAAGAGGAATAAAACCCTTTTGGTTAATTTTTTTTTCTGCATAGAACACCATGTTATAAGTACAATAACACTCTAGGAAATGGAGTTATAGGGATTTAATGCACATCTCGGGTGCTCTCACAGTGCACCTGAGGCATGCATTACAGAGCAACTGACATGTCTAAAAAGACATGCCAGTTGTGCCCTGCCCTGTCTACAGTACCTCCTGGTACAGAGAGTACCACAAACAGAGGTACTATAAGGAAATGTTCTATAGTATAGACACAGCAGACAGCAGTCTCAGGCCCCCCTTCTCGATCCAATCCTCAGAATGACGTCAGGTTGGAATAGGGACCTGACGAAATTCCATTTCACTGACAAAAGTGCCACAAAATTGTCATTTAGCAGCAATCTTGCCAGTGAAATGCCAATTCCATGACACTTTTGCTGGCAAAATATAATTTCACCAGGTCCCCATCCTGACCTGACATCATCCTCAGGGTGGGATCAGGAAGGGGACCTGAGGTTGCAGCAGTGGGCATACATTGTCCTCCACCACATCTTTACTGTAAAAATACTGCCTTACAGTACCTCCATCTACAGTATTCGCTATATCAGGAGGTACTGTAGGCAGGGCAGAGCACAACTGGCATGTCTCTACAGAGACGTGTCAGTGGCTCTTTAAACCCCTATAACCCCATACCCTGTCGTGGGCTATTGCTTTCTTAATGGCACTGTTAGGCATACAAAGTTAGGCTTAGGCTCACAAAGGACTGCACAACCAGTGTAAAAAACTGGGTTCAGTTTATCATTCCCTTCTCTATGATATATATATGTGCTTCTTTGTTTGCTGCAGTAGCTATAAGATTTGCCTGCATGATTTGGCAATGCTTCTTGCATTCAATATGAGAAATCAAGAGATGAGATTCTCTGATTCAGGTGCAATGTTTCAGGATTTCAGGGTAAGACTGGACTCAATTAGAATTGTTTAGAACAGAATCTTGAGCAATTTTCTAATTCTGCAAAAAACTGGTGACAAGAATCACATTTATGCAGGCTTTCTTGCAACCTGTCCCACCAGTGGACAAATTGGTTTGACATGCTTCGTTTGCATCTTCCAAAGGTGGGTTCCACAACTGTCTTACAATTTCATTAACTACTTGGAAAAATAGAGGCAAAGTTGTAGCAGTTTAATTCAAGGTAAAAAAATACACAAAGTTAGATATTGCAGCACTTATATGGTATTTGTAGCCCACAAGGCCAGTAGAAATCCCTGCCCCTACCCTTTGTAGACAGCCTGCTGTACTGCTGTCACTCATAAAAAATTCACAGCACATAAACAGAAATGAAACTATAGTATGTGAATTGGTTATAGTTGATAATAAACATTGAGATTATATGTAACAGAGTATATCATATTATCTATATAAGGAGGAGATGGGCAGATATAATATTCATAAGCCACTGTATGCCAACAAATAGTGCTTTTTTAGTTTGACAGAGACATTTAGGGCACTTTAATGCATTTGTGTTGCCCTATTTACCATTATTTGTTTACCCCAGTGGAGCAGATAATTTGTTCAGATAGTCATTTTTCTGACACAACTTGAGGCTATGCTGATGATTTTGCTGATGATTTTTGAACTATATAGTAAATATCACATGTAAGCATAGAACAGAATTTCACTAGAAATTAGTTATCATTGTTGATGTTTTACAAACATATTGGAAATATGATCAACAAAGCTAACTACAGTATAGTGCAACTACAGTATCTAGCTGATATACAATAACTGTAAGCCTTCCACAGCTCACAGTTCTGTCTTACCTTCAGGATTCTCAGGGTTCTAGCAATAGTGCACCTGGTCCACATCCTGGGATTTATATAGGGTGAATGGGGTGGAGCAAGAAGCAAGCAGGGGGAAAACAGATGCTGCCAGTGCAAGTGGTACCTTTGGTCAGTGCACCACTAAGAGCAAATTAAATAGAGGCTCTGCTGCCACTTAAGGGGCAAGGGGAGGACAGTTGGGCAGGAGCCTGTAAAGAGACCCATCTCTGGCTCCAAGACAGACTGGGGAGGATCAAGAACATAAATGCATAAGCATCTCAGGGTGCTCTACTTTTGAGGTAGAAGTTGAAAAATAGAGAAAACAACACCAGGAAATAAACAACATGGCAACTATGCAGCAAGCACCTTTGGAGCCCATAGGACTTGTGGGATATGGGGTCAGGGCTTGCAGGTCTGTGTTCCCTGTGAACTGTTAGCTAACGAAGAACTAAGAATTTAAGAATTTGCAAAGATTTATGTAGCATTAATCTGTAGGTACAGTAAAAACATTCCCTGTGCATCAGGGCCAATCAGCAGTCAGATCCTAGACAGAGAGAGAGAGAGAGAGAGAGAGAGAGAGAGAGCTGAGTCAGCATTTCTGTGACTGAGAGGGGTGTTCTCTTTTAAACATCTGAGAGGAATTATGTGCTGTCTGTGACTGTGAGAGGTTGATAGGCCTGGAAGAGATATTTCAACCACAGCATTTTGCAGGCAACAATTTCAGTTGCAACTGAAGAAAAGACAGATACTTACTGAATCCTTGGGCAGGAGTGCATACTGCAGTTCTCTAAGGGAGTTTCCACGGGCAAGTACAACAAGTTCAAAATAGTCAGACACCTTGCACCAGGTTCCATCCAGAGCTCTGCAAGCACCAGTAGTGCTTCTGAGCTCATGCTCGCAAGACAGCACAGTTGTTTCTTCACACTGGGGTGCCAGTTTTTGTCCCAGTTGATGGATAGGATGATACTCTTGTAGCTTGTGCATCCTGTGAGATGCACAAGGAGATGGCAAAAGGCCCCTATGGGGGTGATTTTGGAGACACTGAAAGGCCACTCTGTGGGCAAAAGGAAAGGAAAATAAGGACTTCAAGACACATTCCAGGGACCATCTGCCATCAGTGAGAAGGACACTGTTTGATCCTTAATGTGGTCCAGTGACACTCAGCCTCTGGGAATGATAAGTAACCACATGGTCCTGGTCCTGCAAGCAGTGGGAAGCTATACAGATAGGAGGGGGCTTTGGATGTCCTGAACTGAACAGTGGAATAAGAACCACCCAGGCTGAAATCCACAATCAGGCTTTGGGCCTTTTGCACTTGTAATGGATTACAGTTTGAGTTGTTAAATGTTTCTTTGTGCTCACTTCATCCCACATCAACTTGCAGCACCATTTTGTCTGCTATACCTTGTAAGCTTGGGTACCCCATTAACATCATGGAAACTCCTATATATCTTTTTGGGGAACAAGTCTGGTTCAACAGGTGGGAAATACTTTCACAGGAATGTCAGAATCAGTGGACTAGTGATTGGTATTGATTATACTGTTTTGATTTCCTTATGATTTATCTGCCATCCCATCTATTTATTTTACTTATTCATCTCTTTAACACATGTTACTGTTCTGCATTTTAAATTGTTGTGTGTTGTCTACATTTGTATAGTAACAATGTCATTGTATTACGGGCAGTATAGCCTAGAGGTTAGAGCAAAAGGCTGTGAACAAAATTTGTACTTCCAGCTGACCCAGGTTTGATTCCCACTACTGCCACTTCCTTAGTGTGTGACCCTGAGCAAAGTCACATAACCTCCCTGTGCTCCTGGGATGCACCTAGAAATGATCTTCAGCTCAGAGTGCCTTTCCTGGCCAAAACTTGTAAAATAAAACAAAAATAAAATTGTAAGGACCAGTGTATTGTTATTGTTTTTTTTTTGGGGGGTGGCAGTAACAACCTGTGAGCAGATGGTATTCCAAGGGACCACACCAGTTAGAGGTGCCATGCTATTCAATTGTGTCATCTTGTGTATCTCACCATCAAGAACTGAGATTGCCCCCCTCAGAGTGTTTGGAGGTATGTCATTGTGGGTCCTGAGTGTGTGCTATATAACGAAGTTTGAATAATCCATCATTTGCCCACAGAATAAAAAAATGGATTTATAGAATGCCTTACATGATCAAAGTATTTCAATACAAACACTTGTACAGAATGTAGTTTGATGATGACAGTGCAGAGACAGTAAGCAAACAGAGACAGCATCCTTTTATCAGCGCTACAACATTTCACGTTACCACGGCAAATGGCATTGGAACACACTTACACTAGAATCCCATCTATCATATTAGTTATTATAGAAATGAGCGCTGCACAATATTGAAAACAAATAGAAATTTTTCATTTATACTGAGTTTCATAAAGGCTCAAAGTACTGGATACATGCATGGACTTGTACCCTGCAATGAAGTGTAATTTTGAACATAGGAAATGTACAAATTCTTGAATGGTGTGGCTGTCCTCAATGATAGCAAAAAGACATCAGCTGCATAGCCCAAAACCTTAAAGACAGTCATTTATATCTCACATTGGTTTGCTTTTTATAATACTTGATACATATTATAATGATTCTACACTAAATTAAGAATAAACAAGACAATGTACTCAGTACAGCTAATCAAATTTATTAAAATTTCCAATATCAGGAACATAAAGGCTGATCAACAGATATCACTTGAAATAGTTGACTAGTTATCAATTTCAATTCTGTTTTGCTTAACAAAACAGAATAATGCTTATCTTCAAACAGTAAAAAGAATCCTCTAGCTGCATTGACCAGTTCCCCTTTTATGAAATGCATTGCATGTGAAACAAGTCTTCAAAAAAAAAACAAGGTCTGAAAAAACTTACTACTCAGGGTGCCTTTGAGGATATTTAATTAAAATCTAATCCTGCATTCATTAAGGCTCACATAAATTAAGCTGTCATTCATAAGATTTATGGATTCTCATTTGCATATTGCATACAATTCATCAATTACTCAAGTATGAAAGGAGCACATTTCCCTTGGAGCTGCCTGTTACCCTGCCAACATTTGAAATGAGGGAAAGAGCAAGACTGTCAGGCATTCACACAAACTTTCTTCCGAATGTCTGCTCTTTGATTAATCTAATTTTCTAGCCATTCCTTACAAGATTTAACAACAGCCATTCTGCAAGTTTCAATTATTTCTCCTGTCTTCATCACAGACTTTCTTGTCTTTTAATACTACTGAATGTCTGGCTGATTATTATTTGGTCGTTAATGATCTGGCTTGAATGTGTTTCATTATACAAAAGTATGTGATGAGCATATTATTTTATCCATATTCTGTCAAGGAAAGATTTTTGCATTCACTGGCCTGTAGTTTTTCAATTGCAGAAGTAATGCTACAATTATTTTAATGATCAAACTTTTTTGATTTGTAGCTATAGCCTACAGGTGTATGCTATTATGAAATGCTGTCAGATTTAAAATCTGCTTGTATGTGCATACTGAATAGGATCACACCAAAAGGGGCACCATATTGCAAAGCGAATAAAAAGGAAAATGCATGCTAAGACTGCAAGTTATAGATATAGTTTTAATTGAAACAGGTAACTATGATTTGTCTTACAACACCGGTGCAATAATAGACTTTTAAATGGATTATGGGCCCAGAACATAATGATCAGGGCAAAACAGTCCAACTTTCACCAATAAACAACTCAGTAATGTAACCAAAGAACCAAAACTGAATGAAAATATTTTTAAACACTAGTAATTTCTGGAAAGCGTTATAGTAACAATACATCATTCCAAACTGGAAAATGAATGGGTGAATTAAGACCTTTAGAGGTATATAATCTTTTGCCTTAGGCCTTTTAGTATCTTGACAGGCCCTTATGTTACTGTTAATTATCCTTCATGTTGGGCGAAATTGCTTAAATAAAAGCACATCATATAATCCTCACCAACTTAGCTACACACTGTTAAGCCTAATGACAACTTTACATGCCATATATGTATACAAAGTTCTAGCTCAAAACTGTCAGGTAAACAGTTAACTATGATTTGTCTTACAACACCAGTGCAATAATAGACATTTAAATGGATTATGAACCTGGAAAAAAAAAATTTAAACACTAGTAATTTCTGGAAAGGTATAGAGTAACAGCAAGTCATTCTAAATTGGACAATGAATGGGTGAATTAAGACCTTTGAGACATACCCTTCGCTTTGCCTTAGGCCCTTCAGTACCCTAAAAGGCCCTTATTTTACTGTTAATTATCCTTCAAGTTGGGCAAAATTGCTTAAATAAAAGCACATCTTATAATCCTCAACAATTTAGGTGCACACTCTTAAGCCTAGTGGGAAGTTATATGTGTATACAGAGTTCCAGCTCAAAACTGTAAGTCTGAATCCAATCACATTTTCCTTTTCTTTTTAACCAACATGTAAAGAGCAGATAGAGATAAAGAAGAGAAGGACTTTATGCTTCTCAAAATTTTTAAACGTTGTAAATGTCGGACAGTTTTGTAGTTTTTCATTGAGACTCATTGACTGCAAAAAGAATGGTCAGCACAAGACTAGGCTTAATCCATACTAATCAGAAAACATATATTTAGAGCAATTGTAATTAAAAGTTGCTCTTGATTAAAGTAAATGTACTTTTGTGAAAAGATACATTCTTCTGCACCTTTACAAGCTCTGTGTTTGTTTTTTAGTTATTACAAAAATAGAGCCATCAAAGGCTGCCACATTATAGCATACTTCCTGTTATTTTTGCGAGCTTAAATACTTTGACAGATTTGGGGTTGAAATAATTAACAAACAAAAGTTTTCCATGTTTCCTAAATTGTAGCACAAAAATAACCCAGAATGAAAATAATTACAGGCATATTGCCCAGTACAAATATAGTTGGTTGACCCTGGAAAAATAAACACATGATGTTACAGGTTTAATCAGAAAAAATTAGGTCATTAATACACATGATTAATGAAAGAGTTTCCAAAGTACCAGTAAAAAGACATAGCTGCTCTCCTGTTGCTTCCCATAGTTTGGTTTCAGCTGGTTCGCTATTAATTGTACTACTATGTTCCTGCTGCATATAGAAACTTTTTTCGTTTCTCATCATGAACTGCCTGGCTTAATTGCTCCAAGTACTAAGCAATGGTGAAAACATTTTTCTTTGTATAATAACACTGTTTAATTTCCTCAATCCAATCATGTTTCATTCTTCTGAACAAACTGTGTAGCATGACTGGCTATAGATAAATATGTATTATTTCATACTGAGAAAGAGAATGCACTGACACTATACAGTGTTTATATCTATATCTTAGATAGATAGATAGATGGATGATCAAAATCTAAGAATAGTGAGCAACATGATCACAGATCTAGACTTCTTGTTCAGCCATAAATTCTATTTTATTATTATATTTTAATGGAGAGTTTTGTTGCCAAAGCAATCAACAATTTTAAAAAAATTAGGCCCTTTTTAATTCGGCTTTAGATGTACGTAACTAAAGTTATCTACAAAATTCTAGAGGTGCAAAGGTATCAACCAGCATATGCTTATGTATACTATTTTGAGTAATGTTTTTGAAGTATAGAAAAGGATGAGTGTATAGAACATGCAGCATACAGTAGTTCATGTGCCTTCATAAATGGCTTGATATTTTGTTTCTTTTTTAATTGGTGATTTAGAGAATACAGTTGCTTAATAACCAGAATAAAAACAGAGGTGTAAATATTTTATTGCAAACCCAGTAAAATGTGTCTTCTTTGCTGATAAATGCTGCACACTGTGTTTAGCTGCTTGAGTGAATGTAATGGTGTACATAGAGTAAGAGTGAGAGAACTGGGCCATGAGCAACTTTAATTCAAGTCAGAAAACTCATGAAAACTGTCTTGGCTTCAATTCTTAGGCAGAAGACAGTTCGGCACAATGTTTGTGGGGAAGGGGTATGGTGGACTGAAACAAGGTTGTCTAGAGCCCCTCTATGGCCTTCTCCCAACCTAGTCACTTCCCAACATCCTACCCCTCACCTATTCCCCAAGACAATTTTTGAGTCCTAATAAAATGCAATGTGCCAGGAGCCAACAGCAAACTAACTGGTGTAGGAGCTACCCCGTCCTGGACCCTGATCCTTGATTGGGTCAGTCTGTTCAGCATCACAAATTACACAATTGCACCATCCCCATCACACACTCACTTACTCACTCACTTCATTGTATATTATAGACCTTTACAGAGAGAGTGTGTTGTAGAAGGGGGGGGGGTTTATCTACTGAGCAAGTCTGCATTTATCCACATTTGCTCCCAAAAATTAAGAGTTTGGGTTCAAGATGGTTGGGTACCTCCTGAACATGATATTGTTGGGACAGAGGGTTGGGTTACAGAGATAAGGTTCAGCAAAGCAACACTGTTGACTTCTAACACAGTGCCAGGAACTAGAATTTCATTAGAACCCAAAGAACATGTTTGGGCAGTGGGGCAGAGGAGAACAGGAAGAGACTGGGGTGGTAGAGGTTGTGGCTCAAGACTAGCCATTCCTACCTAGGAAGTACAGTACAAGTCACATTAAACTTCCACCAATGAGTTGCTTTAGCATTTCTGACTGAGTTGCATAAATGTTGCTGAATTCAATACAAAGCCTTGTACAATTTATTTCTCAAGAGTTACATCTCAGTTTTGCATTGCATTGTGGTTGGGCTTAAGCTGCGTTCCAACTGAGTAGCTAAAACATTTTATAAACATTGCTCTTGATCTGGTTAAGTGTTAAAAAACTATACTGTATGAGTTGCCAGTGCATTGCCAACTGTAAAAAAACAATGCTATACCAACTCATTGGCACAACAGTTTAATGTGACTTGTACTGTAGTAGTTTTTTTCTTTTTTTATAAATTGCCAAACTGCTGAACTGCCAAAAGAGAGGCTGGACACTGCAGATTGACTTGGCTGTGTTTCAAATGCTGGTTTCTCACCAGTCCAGTAGTGCAGCAGTAATCCTACCAATCCTTCCAATCAATATGCCAGCAGCTCAGGTTCAGGAATAGACTCAGTATTTTCTGGGTGTGGCTGGGGAAGGGAGAGACTGAGTATTGCAGAGACAGCTCTCCTCCCTTAGGGAGGGGGATGCTGCATCTAGGTGACTGACTGCCACCTGGTGGAAGTGTAGCAGGTGCACTTGCAAATGGTAGGGACAGCTGCTGGACACCTACATTCATGTGCACCACTTCAAGCATGCATTTGTATCATTATGCACTGGCTCCCTTGGGAGTGAACATAGTTGAAAAAGCCCTTGTTCAGCTAGTAGATGTTGGCACCTTCCCCCTCCCCCACAGACCTAAGCACAAATAACATGGTAGGCCACCCATCACTACAGTGGTTCTTTATAAGTAGTGATTAACCAGTAAGTTCACAAGAAGGATGAGCATAGGTCTGGGGCTTTACCATCTGAAGAAGGGCAAACCAGGGTCCAAGGTGTAGAAAAAAGCAGGATGGAGAAAAGTGCCAGATTTGTACGGAGCAATGAAGAAAATGGCCATGATTCATCATGTGGTCTTAGCCTCATATACATCACACCACAATCCATCTAAGATAACACATGCTTTTCCCATCACTATACAGTAGTACAATGTCTTCAGAGAATAGTTGGTTTGCTCAGGCTTTACCACTGAACTGATGTACTCAAATTGTGTTCATTTGCAAATGCAACAGCCGGCCTGCTCCCAGTTTGTAAATGGATAAAATGTGAACACACCAGTAGAGTTTATTGTGTCTACTTAGTTTCCTGAAGAGTCATGCCTTATTGCAGACTGCTTTGGAATAATCCTGTGTACAGAAGGAACTGTACTCAGAGATGTTGCAGGTATGTTTGTGATTGTTGTCTATAGCTGGCCAAAAACAAAGATCCAAAGTCCTTAATTTGATTGGCACGCTCAGTAGAGAATAGCTAGCAGATGCAGCTAACTACTTAATGTTTATGGGAATATGAACTACTAGGAAAGATTAGTATTTTTATCAAGTACGGCTTCCAACTGTCAGCTGCCATTACCGAACCTGCCAAAATCAACAGAACAGACAGTAATGTTCCAGCACATGTGCAGCTAAAATGAGAGCATGTATGACCTCTTAAGTAAGGAATAAAGTCAAATTTCAGGATAATGGAAGAACTGCAGGCCTACATTTCTCATAGCATTGCATAGTTGTGCATTGATATGTCTGATTTAAAAATTAATAACATTTTTGTCTTTATAAGTTCAGTTTATATCTACTGAATTTTACTTTGTGAAAATAAAAACAGACCAAGTGCTGAACATAATTAACAAGCAAAATGTATTTATGTATTTATTGAAGTTAACATTCCTAAATATGCCCTTTTTTGAGCTGGAGCTCAAAACACAGTCACAAAGAGTGGTGAAACAAAACAGAATGTAAAGTATCATCCCACTGCACAGCTGCCCTTTGGAGGTCTCCTCATCATTTTAGTCATTGGTGGATCAGTCCCTTAGCATAACTATGTTGCCATGAAAATGATGCTGCCAGCAGTTAGTGGTTCCAAACCGGGTTTACTCCTGCTAACATGCTGCTTAGTGACTCTAATGGGGTTTCAACATTGCATAATTCTAGTCTCATGTTGCTATACCATGCTGTAAGCTCCAGTGAAGTGGAGCTATTACCACAAGTTCTTCCACAACCATCCTTTCCCCACCTGGAAACTCAAGGTCCACTTCTTGGCTGTTGATATTTCTTTTTTTTTTATGTCATATGGCTGATGTCTTTAGTACACCAGTGGCTCCCTCCCACTCCATGGTCCCTCATCAGTATCTGGCATCAGTATAACCTCCCTTCTTGGTCTAGTTCTCCTTGGCATCCTCTACAATAGTCATGGCTGAAGAAATGGTGCAGAGAGGAAGGGTTCCCCAACACCGGAGACTGGGGACCCACCTGGGAGGATAAGGTCCTATACAGGGGTGATGGCCTGCACCTATCTGGGAGGGGAACTGCAGTCCTCAATGGACAGTTTTAATGTTACTTCAATGAACATTTAAATTAGCCAAGATAGGGTGGCAGAAGGAATTGGGGAATCAGAAAATGCCCCCATCCAACAGGCTGAAGTAGAAAGTACGGAGAACCCAAGTGAAGAGGAATCCTCACAGTGCAAATTAATAAAGGAAGCAAGGTGGTAGAGATAAAGGGGGAGAGGAATGAAAGCATTAAAAAGAGATGGAGTGCTGGCCTGCCAGCACAGCAGTAGAGTTACCACTTGTGACCTCAGCGACCCAGGATTGGGAGTGATCTCAGGTTGCTGGAGGGCTGGCCAGGGGGAGGAGGAATGAGTGACCAATGGGCTGCTCTCCTCCTCCAGGGAGGGTGGGATGTGTGTCCTGCTGCTTTAACACTATCTGGGTGAACACAGGTGGAACTGCAGTGGGACAGCAGGACTCTGAGTGGGAGGACGTCACCCGGAATCCAGAGTGGCAGCACGTCTCAATGTGCTCTGCCTCCTTCAATCCCCATGAGCACCGACGTCCATGGGGCAGAACCAGAAAAAGCAGAATAACCCCACACCAGCTGCCTGTAGACTGGACTCGGGTTTCCCGAGACTAAATATCCAGGTTTCTCGGGGGGCCAGCCGGACCACCTGACACACACTCATGGATTGGGGGGACATTGAGGGGATTCCCTCACTCCCCACCCAGGTGACAAACCATGGCATGATGGGGGATGGTACATCGGTACCCTGGAGGAGTTACCCAGGTGGAACTATGGGAACATCCACAACCTAGGGCTCCCTGAAGAATGATGGCTGGTGAGGATAGTAAGGGGGTATAAAGAGTAAATAAAAAAAAGAGAGAGGGGGAAGGAGGGAAGACAAAAGGAAAAAGGAGGGGGCAACAAGCAGATCGGGAACAAAATCTGGAAGGCCATATGTGCAAATGCTAGAAGTCTGGGAAATAAGATTCCAGACCTAGAAATCATCTTCCACATTAAGGCCATTACTGAGTCATGGTGCAGTGAAAACTGTGATGTGACATGACCATAGCATACTACACTCTGTTCAGGAAGTACCAGGTGGGAAGGAAAGGAGGGTGTGTGGTGCATTTTGTAAGGAAACGTATAAAAGCAATGGAGATACTAGGAATACAGGGGGAGCAGAGATACTGTGTGACACCCTGGAGATGGGGAATGGAGCCACTATTCCCATTGGAGTGATCTATAAACCTCCAGTACAGGGGGAGGAATTAGATAAGGCACTGGTGGAAGCTACTGGCAAGAGGTCAGAAAAGGGGAAGGTGCTGCTGGTGGGGACTTCAACCTGCCAGATGTAGATTGGAGCCTCCCAGCAGTAGCTTCAACTAGAAGCAGGGGCATCCTGGATGCTCTGCAGGGGGTGTTCCTGAGGCAAGTAGTCAGTGAACCCACTCATACTGGGGCAATACTGGACCTTGTACTCACTAAAAGAGAAAGTGTTGCAAACATCAAGTTGGGAGACCACTTGGGGAATAATGAGCACTGTATGGTCTGATTCAATATAAGAATGGCTGCAGAATCGAACCATACGAAGGAGAAGGACCTGGACTTTAAGAGGGCAGATTTTACAGAGATAGCTGAATGCCTCAGGGATGAATGGGTAAGGTAGATGGCATGGGTGGGGTGGAGGAACAGTAGGCAAAGATAAAAGGGAGCATAGTAAAGGCAGCAAACCTCTGCATCAAACAAATAAGCAGAAACAAGAGGAAAATAGACTGATATTGTTCTCAAAAGAGGTGGTTCAAAAGGTAAAGGCAATAAGGGTAGCATTCAGAAGGTATAAGGAAATGTAGAGGGAGGAGGAAAGGGAAATACATCAAGAGAAACAGAGGGAAGCAGGGAAAGCAGTAAAGAGTGCAAAGGTGCAAACTGAAGACAGAATAGCTCTGGAGGTAACAAAATGCGACAAGACATTTTTTACATATGTAAGTGAAACGAGGAAGGCCATGGGTGAGATTGTAAGGTTAAAAAGGGAAGGAAGGGACTGTGCAGGGAGGGCAGGAAAAGGCAGACATCCTGATCAAATACTTTTGTTCAGTGTTCACAGAAGAAGGTGAAGGGGAGGAGTCACAAAGTAAAGGAAGCTTTGGATGGAGGGAGGTGAACACTAAACCTTACTTAGAGGTGAGAGTCCTGAAGGGACTTCCTAATCTGAAGGTGGACAAACCAATGGGGCCAGATGGGGTGCATCCATGGGTTTTGAGGGAGCTCAGAGAAATGCTGGCTGCATCTCTGACAGTTCTAATTAACAGCTCACTGGAAACAGGAGTGGTTCCATAGTACTGGAAGATGGTGGATAGTCCCAAAACACAAAAGTGGCAGCATGGTGGAGACTGGCAGTCACAGGTCAGTCAGCCCAACATCGGTAGTGGAAAGTTAATGGAATCACTTCTGAAGGAAGAAATTGTAGAATATATTGAATCTAGTTGTGTTATAAAACCCGAGATCATGGGTTCACAGAGGTGAGGTCATGTCAAACCAATCTGATAAATTTCTTTGTCTGGGTGACCAAACAACTAGATCAGGGTGGAGCAGTGGACATGGCCTACCTAGATTTCAGTAAGGTTTTTGACACCATTCCACATAAGAGATTAGTAAGCAAGCTGGGTATCTTAAGAGTGGGTCCAAAGGTGGTAAACTGGCTAAGAAATTGGTTAGGGGATAGGCAACAGAGGGTGGTGGTAAACAGAGTTCACTCTGAGGAAGGAAGAGTAACCAGCGGGGTGCTTCAGGGATCAGTGTTTGGACCGGGCCACTTTAATGTCTTTATAAGTGACACTGCAGAGGAGCTTGAAGGGAAGGTCTTCCTCTTTGCTGATGACACCAAAATCTGCAATAGGGTGCACACTCCAGGCTGTGGAAAGGATAAGCAGAGACCTGACAAAACTGGAAGAGTAGTCAAGGGTATGGCAACTGGATTTCAATGCAAAGAAGTGCAAAATAATGCACTTAGAGTACAGAAACCCTGGCTGGAGTACAAAATGAGTGGAGTTGTACTGAAGACCACCAAGCAGGAAAGAGACCAGGGGTAATCATATAGGATGGCTTAAAGGTGGCCAGACAGTGTGAAAAGGCAGTGTGGAGGGCTAGTGGGATGCTGGGGTGCTTAGGAAGGAGTATCACAATCAGAAAGAGGGAGGTGGTGTTGCCTCTGTATAGATCACTGGTAAGACCCCACCTAGAGTACTGTGTCCACTTCTGGAGATCATATCTGCAGAAGGAGAATGACAGAGTGGAGACAATCCAGAAGAGACAACTAAAGCTGTACAGGGTCTGCATCAAAAGCATTATGAGGCTATACTAAAATACCTCAATATATGCACACTGGAACAGAGGAGGGGGAAGGGGATATGATAGAGACCTTTAAATGCCTCACGGGATAATTACGGTCCATGAGGGAAGTATTTGTCTGAAGAAAAGGTACTCAAGAGCGAGGGGACATGTTATGAAGTTGGAAAGGGGAAGATTTAGGAGAGATGTGAGGAAGTACTCCTTCACAGAGAGAGTGGTGTGTTCCTAATACAGCCTTCCAGGGGAGGTGGTGGGGGCCAAAACAGTGGTGGGGTTCAAGAATGCATAGGATAAGCACAAGGGACTCACAGTGGAAAGGAATAGGGGGAAGAAGAATAAGCTGTAGACTGGGCATGGTCTGCGGTAATAGTGTAGGTAGGGTGAAATGGGCAGACTGAATAGGCCAAACAGTCCTTATCTGCTGTTAGATTCTGTTTCAGGGCCACAGTGGTCACTGTCCCATGCCAGTTGTTCAGGTCTCCATCTCAAAGCTGTGACATCCCTACCACCTGTCAGTTTTGGTCCCACAGCCAGACTGTGTCACAAAACTGGGACACTGAGTTGGTGAGGGTAACCCCTACTCCTTCCTGGCATGGTTGTGTTTTTGTACGCCAGTTTCCCAAAGTGGTAAGATGTTATTTTGACCGTTTAGTGGCCTCCCCTTGATTATTTTATTTTAGGCCCATAGCATATCATTTACATTATGGATTATGGCACATGTTGTTGGGATGCATGTTTACATGTACAGGTCAAGCATCTCTTTTGGTTACAAGAGAGTATTCTCATATTCTGGGTATGAGAGAACTATAAAGCCAAGTTAAGCAATTCTGGCACACAAAGCATTTGAGAAGGTACTCTTTTAACAGTAAGATGTTCTGGAACTATATATCATGTTGAAAGTCATGTTTTTACAAAATGGAATTTAAGAATTCAAATTCAAAATGTGTTGCTTTGTAAAAAGTGAGAAACCCCCCTCTGTTTGAAACAGACCATGCAAACTGAATATAGAACTTCTGCATTTTAGGACTGTTTGCCTGAGATGCCCCTCCTATGTTCATAAAAGTGCCAGAAATGCTTAGAAATAAACAAACAGGAATGGCTAAAAAGGATGTAATGATTTATATAAATGTATGCAGTTCATCAGTCTACTTTGAGTTTAGCTGTAAGTTAATACAGAGATATGGCAGCGTCACAAATATTACATTTAGACATTCTTGCAATGGTGTTTGCTCAGCTTTCAACTATTTATTTTTGCTAGTTTGTAATGACGAAAATAGCCTCAGGACAAAAAAAAAGATCCAGATTTAAGTTCTGCACGAATGTGGCTCATACACTTTCCAACTGTTGTTTATTTTCAGCAATCCAAATCATTGCAACTAAAAAGCAGCAATGTGTGGTCACATAATTAGCTCTTGCAATAATTAGGAAAAGCAAATCCTCAGTGAGACAAACACACATTTATGAGCAAGTTAAACAGGAAGCCCTTGATGATTAGCATTAATTGAGCCAAGACTTTTCGAGAATAAAAATCCTGTGTGAAACATTAAACAAAATTTATCTAATGTTTATGTTTTTTCCACTTTAATAATTAATGAAATGTAAATAGTCAAGGGAGTCTACGGTTTTGCATGATAACTACCATGTTATAAATGGTAGGCAGATGTTTACATAATACCCAGAACCTTTTTGTATAAAAGGAGGTTACAAATCTGCCCCTTCTTCCCTGTTCAAAGTCAAAAATAATGGTGCCTGATCTCCAGAGTATTCACAGCAAGAACTGTTTGCATATTCAGTTATTGTTTCTGCTGCTCCAGTTATCTGCTGAAGTTCACTCTAATGCAGCCCTGATCAATTCTGCCAGCTGTGCTTAAGTGCTGTTTACTATAATAACATCATGCTGCATTTTTATATGGCAGCAACAGCTTTGACAGCACCTAAATGTGCTCAGGAGCCAAGAGCTAGTGATATACACAGATCAAATGGGAACTGTTCGTGGAGTGCTGTGATGCTCCTTCGATTTCCATAGTAGCAACTGATGTGATTGGCTCACAGTAATGGCTTTCACCAAAAGCACTGTTTTTCTGTCTCTCTCTGTTTTTTCTCTATCCTATTTAATAAGTGCTAGGTCTTGTTGATCTAAATGTGGTACATTCATGATTTCATTACTAGAACACAAACAAGAGAAAGAAGTCCATATCATGTTAGCGTATGTAATTTACTATTACAATGAAATTATTAACTATTAGAAGGGAGGTATAACATCAAAAAAGACAATAAGATTAGAGAAAAGTGAATGTGTAGAAGAAAGTATTTAGAAGAAATACTAGATGAAACCAAAGTCAGCATCTGAAAATATTCTTCAAAGGGACACTGTCAATCCCCTCAGGTCTCAAATTGTCCCAAGATTAAGAAGCACGTGCTATGCTTGTTCACATTCTGAAGAGATTGCTGATGTAGCTGCTAGATGATTCTGATTCTTTTTTTTTTCATTTTAAAAGTAAAAAAACACACATTCCATGATAATGGTGTTACCACACAAAAATGGATTTGTTTGCATTCTTTGATCAACTTTCAGACCATCTTTCCAAGACTTGGGATCACCCCTAACACAATCCAGTCACTCATGATACTGTGGGAGGAGAGAAGACTATTGTATCATGGGTGGCTGCACATTTTGAGGGCGTTCCTAATGTTTAGCATTTATGCAGTAAGAGTAGATCAAGGATATGAAGCAAAACAACGTTGGGTATCATTGTGCCATTATCACGCATTTCAGTTCTACTTGGAAAGGAAACAGATTGAACAACCAACAACTCTATGAGTTTTAGAGAAGTTAAGCAATCATAAAATGTGGGTTATCAATTAGAAATAATATGATTAAAAAGGGTTCACAGTGTCCTTTTAAAGGAAATTTTATTTAGAATGAGAATTACCACATTTAAACATGTAAAAAAAAACAAAGATTTCCCAGAGCCACTTTGTGCTGATCTCCAGTACTTCCATTGAGCCACAGAATGAAAACATGAGGAAGATAATGTCACAGCTTTCACTGCTATTGCTCCCTAATGAATGAGCCTATGTGGATCATGCTTCTTAAGACAAAACAAGCCAGTAGCAGTTTCAACTGATTTCCAGAACAGCACACTATACCATGAGACATGGCTGAGGCTGATTTAATTCAATACATAAAAGGCCAAAGGCAGAAAGATTAATAAAAGGGATTGTGGGAGTTAGTTCTATATGGGAACATATGCCTGGAGGTAGAACAAAAATAAACAACTAATTTATTATAGATTGTTCATAAGACTTGTACAAAAACCCTTTTTTGTCACAGACAGCAGGTAGACTCAGGACAGGAGGAGCTACAGGCATATATGTGAATGAAACAAAATACAGAAAGTGAGTGAGAGTCAATATACTGTACATTTCTCTCACACACACACACACAACCACTCACAGCAGTCTTGTGGTGGCAAACATAAAGACTAAGGCTGAAGCAGCTGTTTTAACTGAAGTTTTCTTACAAATCATTTTTTAAGACACAAAGACAAGTCCCCCACATACACACACCAATTCTACCATCTAATAACTCAGGGGTACTAGAAATGTGACAGCATGATGAATACCACAACAGACAGCTCCAATATAGCACCATTTTACTGGATCAATATCTCACTGCAGTATAAGAAAAAAGAACTGTTATTAGTCTATACAGTGTATGACACAGATGAGGTACTTTTTGTACTGCACTCATGCTGAACTGAAGCAATGATTCATAGATGCCTTAAACAGTTTGCACACCAGCACAATAAAAACGGCTAATCTCTGTTCTAACACCTGTTTGAATATCATAATTACATGTATAACATGGAAAGTAAATATATAGCAATTTACTATATGGACAATGGCATGACTTTTGTTAAATGTTGATCTCAAAATAAATTATTAATTCAGTGTTTGTATGACAAATCTGCTTTCTGGAGATCTGTTGTGGCAGGTGCTTATTACATATATTAAAATCTAGTTGTTCCAATAAAAAGCTTTTGTATGTATCTTGTGAATGTATGTTATGAAGTAGCACAAAGGCACTTATAGCAACAAAATGTGTTATTTTAAAATATTGATGATTATCTTCAATTCATTTTATACTCTTTGTTATCAATGCTTCAAGGCTTTTTCCACAATACAGTAACACAGGAAATCAAGTAACAGCTGGGCAGCTCTTATAAATGATAATCCCTTCAAAAAAAGTTTTAGAAAAAAGTACCAATGAAAAAAACTAGGAGTGTAACAGTTATTTTTAGAGCGACATTTTTTAATTCTACTTTAATCATTTCCCTGGGCACAAGAGTGCCCTTAGGAGCTTTGATGTCAATAAAGATATAAAATGGATAGATGAAAGGAAAGAAGTTGATAATTTTGTAACTAGCAGAAGCAGAACAAGGGAACAAAGTGCTTTAGCCTCACAGCTGCCTAGCAGATACAAGAACAACACATGGACCACCATCATTAAGTGAGCAATGATGAAGGGTATTAAGTATCACTGTATTCCACCAGTATATTCTACAACTTTATTTCTTTTATGTAGCTGCTGGGCCAGCTCCAGATTAATTGCCATACCTGTTGTTATAAGCAAGTCAAGAACCCCCTCCTTAAAGCTCTCAGCTTACTTTGCTAATATCATCTGCTAGAAATAACATCTCTGTTTTATCCACATGGAAAGGGACATTATTTATGCCGTACAGTGGCTCTGAAGCCTACAATCAAGAATATACAGAAAACAGCCTTACAGTTCACAATGTTGCTTGACAAGGCAAAATATTGTGTGGCCAAACCTGACATTGTTATGCCACAGTAAAGAATTTACGTGTATCAAATTATGGTAGAGAAGGCAAAAAAGAAGATGTAATCATGGTGTTTCAAATACTAATAGAATAGACAGGGTAGAGTAACATAACGTAGTAAAATAGTAGTGTTACAAAAGTGAGTAGGGAACCCCTAAAAATTAGTACATGTTTGCTAAACAGAATACTAACTGTATTTATTCCTGCTTTGAAGTGGAAGGTTGGAGGACACGATGAATCTCAAATCCCACCCAGACCTAAACTATTATGTTACTGTTGAGATGAAGGAAAGGTCTCATGGTCCAACTTTTCAACCCCTCCTGCTGCACAGCAATGTATATACCCAGATTTGAGTATGTACACACATTCATTATCTGGCAGCAGGTTACCCCTACTCCTGCTGTGTAACCCTCCACGGCATTCCCCTCAGGGAGTGGACTAGACTTGAAAATTGGAGCCATGTTAACTTGCTTCTAGTTCATAGGCTATTATGCATGTTAACCATACTATTTGTAAAATAATGCTTTCTTGCAGTCTCCCTTATTCTGCTCCTCCTCCTCCTTAGTTTGAGGGTGTGCTCTCTAATTCTCCCTGGATTCATCAGCTCTAATGTATGTGTATAATTCACCATGTCTAGCCTCTTTAGTAGTCAGGAAACAATTTCCATGTTCCCTCTCATCCCATCTTTCATTTTTCTCAGCTGAAAAAATACATGCATGCACATTTTCCCATCATAGCTCTTGCCTCATAACCCATTACATAGAAACATAGATTTTGATGGCAGATAAGGACCGCTTGGCCCACCCAGTCTGCCCATTTCCCTACCTAATGGATAAGCTGCAGATCCTAGTTAACCAGCAGCCTACTTCTTCCTACCCCCAACCCTAGAATTGCCTTATGACTGTCCCATGCATGCTTGAATTCCACCACTGTTTTTGACTCCACAACCTCCTCTGGAAGGCTGTTCCATGCATCCACAACCCTCTCTGAAAAATACTCCCTTAAATTACCTCTGAGCTGCCCCCTTCTATCTTCAAATTGTGCTTCTTGTTCTTGCACTCTTTTTTGAAAGATGCTACCCTCTTGGACTTTGTTGATTCCCTTGAGGTACTTGAAAGTTTCTATCATGTCCCCCTCTCCCTCCTTTCCTCGAGGCTATACATATTTAGCTCCTTAAGTCTCTCTTCATATGTCTTCTGGTGCAGACCCTGCACCATTTTAGTTGCCCTCCTCTGGACAGCTTCCATCCTGTCTATGTCTTTGTGGAGACTGGGTCTCCAGAACTGCACACAGTACTCCAGATGGGGTCTCACCAACTGTCTGTACAGAGGGATAATAACTTCCTGTTTTCTACTGGTGATGCCTCTCCCTATGCATCCCAGTATCCCCCCAGCCCTCCTTGTTGACCTCTCACATTGCTTGCGCACCTTTAGGTCATCTAATATGACTACCCCCAGGTCTCTTTCCATTTTTGTTGTTGTTAGTATCTCACCCCCCATTGTGTACTCTTCCCCTGGGTTTTTGTTTCCCAGGCGCATTACCTTGCACTTCTTAGCATTGAATCTAAGCTGCCATGCATTTGACCATTCCTCTAACCTTGCCAAGTCCCTTCTCATCCTTTCCACCCCACCTTGTGCATCAACTCTGTTGCAGATCTTTGTGTCATCTGCAAAGAGACATACTTTTCCTTCAGTCCCTCTGCAATGTCGCTATAAAGACATTGAAGAGGACCGTCCACTACTGAACCCTGCGGTCACCTCACTAGTAACCCCTTTCTTCAGATGGACTCCATTTACTATTACCTCTGTGTCCAATTCTCCAGCCAATTCTTTACCCAGGCTGTCATCTTGGGACCCACTCCCAGGCTGGCTAACTTGTATATTAATCTTTGTGTGGGACTGTGTCAAATGCCTGCTAAAGTCTAGTGTAGGCCATGTCCACAGCCCTCCCTGATCTACTACTTTGGTCACCCAGTGAAAGAAATCTATCAGATTTGTCTGGTATGACCTTCCCACTGTGAATCCATGCTGCCTTGGGTCCCAGCCCTCTGGCCTCTAGATACTCAACAATTCTTTCCTTCAGAAGTGATTCCATCATTTTCCCTACCACTGAGGTTAAACTAACAGGTCTGTAGTTTCCTGCTTCTGCCTTGCTCCCACTTTTGTGAAGGATAATCACATCTGCCCTCCTCCAGTCCTCGGGTACCACCCCATCCTCCCATGATTTGTTAAAGAGGGTAGTCAGTGGTGTCACTAGTTCTACCCTTAGTTCTTTTAGAATTCTGGGATGAATCCCATCAGGCCCCATTGCTTTGTCCACCTTCAGTTTTAAGAGTTCTTTCAGAACCCTTTCTTCTGTAAATGGGCTGGTATCAACTTCTGTATCCAGAGTGTTTCTACTGTTAGCTTTGTGGTCCACTGCTGAACCTTCACAATCTCTTCAATTTCCATTCCATGCTAGTGATAAGGAATAGATGTAGTATTCTAGGTTTGGTGAAACAAAGGACTTGTACAGGGTGAGGATCATCTTCCAGTTCCACCATGCCATGGTGACATTGAATTTGTCAACTGTCAGCACAGTGATGGCAGAACACCACCGACTGGTGTTGTGCCATTGCTGGTGGAACTTGTGTTTTTTGTCCGGGGCTTCACCCCACACACACCCCATGTGGGGGGCTCTGCCCCCCCCACACTTAAATTTACCAACTCCAAGTCAAAGTTGGTTCGAGGAGGGGGGGGATACCCTAGAGGCAACAGTGCTGGGAACCCAGTGGACCATCACAGTGAACTGTTGAAAATGTCACTGTGATGGTCTTCACTGTATTCCTGTTGCTGTTGTGACATGATACCCATCTAGTATCTCCCTTGGTATACTCATTTATGTTTGTGAATGCTAACATAACTAGAGGCCATTGATTCCAACTTGAGGGGAAAAGGCAGTAGAATGGGAAACTTTAAACAGTCTTACTCCACACACAAGGGTGTTTGTAGAATAGCCTACATCATTTGGTTGAGGAACATAACACAGTTTTGGTCTTCAGAGCAGGACTAGACAGATTCATACAGTATGTACAAATACATTACTGTTCACACAGCATTAACGGAGTGTATTCCAACTGATAAGTTCGGATTTGGGTCCAGCGCAAATCTGTTGCAGTTACTGCTTTGTGTTGGAAGGGGCAGACAAGATGGACCAGAAGTTCCTCCTGCCAGTGCCAACAAAATGTTATTTTACTAAGAGAAATACTAATATCAGTGATCATTTCCTCATGTAAAATGTAATATAGTGTTTAATACTTTGCAAACACCTGTTATAGTCTAAACCAGATTTAATCAGTCCTAAATAACAGCTGACAACTCCAGGGGATTTTGCAGGTGTGAGAACAGTAACAGTGATTCTTGGTCTAAGACACCTTCAGTTGTGCAACCTTAGGAATGCTGACAATTTCATAACAATTGTGTGGCCAAATTCTCTCATCACATAAGTCAGACCATTTGAAAGAAGCACATTTGTAATGCTTTATGTGACATGGTGCTGTTCTGTTACACATGGCTAACAGCAAGCAATGATGCACTAGGGTATAACTGCAATAAATGTTTCATTGAAGTATGCAAAGTACTCTATTTCAGTGCAATAGCAGTTAAAGAAGTCCACCCAAAACTTGAAAAAATGTATGTTGTGCAGAGTGTTTTAACTTATATGTGAAGTTCTAGTGTTCCCTTTCCTCTGACTGCTATTAGGAGTTTTTCCTAAATTAGCCTGCTAGCTTTAGGGTAGTTTTATGACCCCTGGAGATCTCCATATCAAACAGCTTAATTGTATTCCTTTGTCCTAGAATGTACCTTGTTTCATGTGATGGTGATGTAGCAGTGCCCATAAATCCAGCAGAAAGCAATGCTTTACAATTAGTTCACAACAGTAGAGATGGCTATATTTTAAAATCTGTAGAATTCAGCTTGGTGACCACCCTCATCGTAAAGGTCTTACTGTCCTGAAAAACTTTGCTGCTGGTAATTTTTGTGCAGCTTGTAAAGCTTCCAAGATATTTAGTTTGTTTGGCATGTGTGTGCTGAATATTGGGTCTTTCTTACATCACCGTCACATGAGACAAGATGCACTGTGGGAACAAGAAATACAATTAAGCTGTCAGTGATGAAGATCCCCAGTGGTCGTAAAACTAGCATAACGCAGAAGACTAATTTAGGAAACACTCCTAATACCAGTCAGAGGGAAGAAAACACTAGAACTTCACATACAAATTAAAACACTCTGCACAACATATATTTTTTCAAGTTTTGGGTGGACTTCTCCTTTAACATAATTATAGGTTATGGCCAACCTGGTAGCACAGAGGGCTAAGGTGCTGTGGCTCTCCTCTCCTAGGGGAGTGTTCACTCTGCTGCAGTCCTGCTGCCTCTGGGAGGAGGTCCAGTGGCAGCGCAAGTGGGTAATGGGCAACACGCGCATGTTCATACCAAGGACCTGAGGGTTGCCAAAAAAAGGGGGAAAATGGCTAAAACAAATAGTTGAAAATAAACAACATAATGATTGGTTGTATAGCAAAGCAAGTGCAATGACAACTCAAGTTACATTTCATATACCATTGTTGATCATATTTTCTTAAGTCGGATATTTCAACCTAAGTATGTCTATTTTTTTTTCTGAGTAGACTTGAATTACAGCAACACATGATTTTGAATATGGACATCATTCTTCATATCCACTGCAGTATCTAACATCACAAACTCTCACTGCAGTCTGATGTTCAGGTAGGACTTAATTATAACGAATGTTATGGATACAAGTGACAGACACAACATAAAGTCAGTTTCTCATATCATTTGTGGCACAAAGGCTTTTGAGAGTATACTACTTCATGCTGGAATTACAAACTACTTTAGAACCAAACTATAATGTGGTTAGAGTCAGATAAAGTGGCCTTTTTTTCCAAATTCAATTTGCTAAAAAATGTAAGTGAAAATCATGCAAATAATTATATAATACTGCACTCATGTTTCTAGTTATACTGATAGACAAATTAACTATTATTGTTTTAGCAATCTGTTGCTGGAGGGAAGGTAAAACTGGCTAGTGCAGTTGTCATTTTTGGTATAAAACTGTGGGACTTCATACTGTATAGCAATTAGACCCTAACACTAGATATCTTCAGAACACAAGTTAAGACTTTCCTATTTTGGAAGTCACTTTTATTAGATACGATTAAATACATAAGGACCCAGTTATTATTATGTGTAATTTATGTGTGTGCATGTATGCGGTTTCTACTATTTATGTAGTAAATCATCATGGTACAGTATTTTCAGATGTTTGTTACATTATTTGCATTTCGTAAAATATATAATTGATTTTGGAATTGCAGTTTAATGCACAGCCACAGGACTGACTGCATAGTGAAATAAATCACTTAAGCCCCCTCAAGTATGATTTGAGTGTATAATGAAAAAGGATTGATATTGTTAAGTTTGAGACCTTTTCTCACCAGAGAACAGTTAGACGATCCCACGACTCTTACTAGCAATACAACCATTGGAAAGAGAATGCCAAAGGTTCGTAAAAAGCTATTAAATGACCCAAGTATCATTTGTGCAGTACACTTGTCAGAATTTCATTAGTCACTGATAAACATATAATACATAAGTGTCAAATACTGTGTGTGCATTCAGCCAGATTGGCAGCAGCAGTTCGGGTTCATTTTGCTGCACTAATTCCCACTCATGAAGCGACAGAATTAATATTTTGTGATGATGACGACATATTCAGAAAGAGTCTTCCAAGACAATTGCATGGACAACAACAATTAGAATGGAGAAAGTTGAAAAGGGGAAGATTACAATAAACATTCAAGCAAACAAGTATCATTCAGTAAGAAATAATTAAAATATATGTTGGACACTTATTATTTGTTTAGTGTCTACAGACTTCTTAACCTATGTAGTTTCTTTTTGACACTCCCATATAATAGTCAAGCATTATATAATAAAATAATTGAATTTAGTGAAGCACTGTGAAGTATAATAGCTTCCACTAATTACTGTTTCTGTGAACTACATTAGAACTCGATCTCCTGTATTCATAACATTCGTAATCTGTGATGTGCTGGTCCTTTACTGTTCAGTGGCATCCTGAGAACATGTTTCTTATGACTCCAACTTAGAATGGGATCATTTACTAATGTTCAAATCATTCAGGTAGCTTTTCATGCATTTTGTAACAGCTGCAGTGGGTCAGTAATAAAGGTTTAAAGCTGGACTGCAATTATTGGAAAGACAGGCGTGGCAGTATATTCCAATATATTATAGGAAAATTGTGACTATAACTAATTTGTAATGGTTCATCTAGATTTAAAAAAGGCTATTTCTCTGTTATTTATGGTAAATTATATCACCACTGAAGCAGTCTGGTGCAGTCTGGCCTGTTAACTGGTAAACCTCTTCTATGATGGTGCCAACACTTCAACTTTCCTGAAGAGTGAAGATATTACCCTATTGCTGAAAATGCTTTAATATCTTTCAAATAAAAATTTTGCTGGGTCGATAATGTTGCTTTAATTGTGGGTATTCTTAAAAAAAGTATTCACCTTGCCTTTCTTGAGATTTTTCTTTATTACAATGCTATAGACTCCCACTCAGATAATGTTGCTGCTTGACCTAGTCATGCTTCAGTTTATTCTGTCTTTTTTTCCTACAGTCTTGTTAAATTCTCACCTTGCTCTGCCCTTGTCATCAAGTCATTCAAGCACAAAGCAGGGAGCATGGGAGTGTTTACTCATTTCCCAAGTCCATTATCTCACACATTAATCACCATGCTAGAAATTTTGGACGTAGCTGAATCTGTTACTTCTTTTTTTTTCTGACTGTTTTACCATGCGGTCCAAAAGCTCAAATTTTGTAGCCCTGATTTCATATGATAACATTAAAATGCAATAACTGATCATTTTGGTCATAATCAGCATTTCTGCTTTTTAAAGCAGAAATCCCCCCCCCACCCCCGTTCCTGCCAGCACTCTTTTTGAACCCTTCCTTACCCCACCCGACCATGCATCTCAGCACTTATCTCTGCAGCCCATTATTCCAGGTTTCATGCACTTTTTGAATTTAGTCTATTTTGTACCATTGCTTTAATTTTGTATGCTATTTATATGACACCCAGTTGCACTGTTTGGCATTACTGTCTATACTGCAAACTATGTTATTGCTCTTTTAATTTCATTATCAGCCTGGTTTGTATTTCTTTGTAACTGCACTCTCCCCTCCTCTTTCTCCTGGGTCACACCTGGAAACATGCCTTGGCTCAGTGTGCCTCTCCCATTAACCAGTTTTCAAATAAATAAAATAAAAAAAGATGAAAAAGGAGCCATTTAGTTCTTAATATTTAAAACAACTTTTCCTCATAAATATAACAGTATTTTAGGGGATGATATCAGAAAACCTTAGTATGTTGGCCCAGCCAAGCAATTTTTCATTTTGAGCAACAACCTAGGCATTCCTGGGCTTAGGAACACATGATCTCTGGGACAACAGAGGCTAGGGCATTATAGCGGTGGCCATGCTCAGCCTGTTGGGGTGGAAGTTACAGTAGAAACACATTTTGTTGCCCAATTGTGGACATAGAAAATGTAACTTAGAATTTGAAAGCAGAAGGGGACCAAAGGTCCATTGAGTCCCTTGTGAACTAGTAGTGGTGTCTGCAGCAATGGCCAATGATCCACTCCTTTGGTGCAAGCAAGGTTCTAGTGTAGCTGGTGAAATTAAATGGGTGAGGAGGAAACTGTAACTAAGAATGGAGGGTGATACCAGAGAATGCAGCTTATTAGAGGGTGTGCCATAAAGGCCCAAGGTAACAAGTTCCTGAACCTGTATACAAAGCATGGTCAGTCTGTGAATTTGATAGCCACTTCTACACCTCCTTATTAGGGTGTCTAATGAATCTGTACAATTAAAAGATCATGACTTAAAAGTTCTGGATCCATATTACTCTATTTCTTTATTATATTTCATTTACATATGACAGTTCAACTAATATGTAGCATCTTGTTTTAAGTGGGGTCCTCATTTTTCCCAAATTTAATACTATGAAGTCTGGACTAGGAGGTCAAGTGAGTTTTCCATGACTGCACAGTGACTCCACAGCTGTGGTCAGAGCTGAATCTAGGATCTCTTGGTTCACAGTTTTATGCTCTAAGCACTGGGTGCCGCTGCCTCCCTGTTGTTACTTCTTTATTTCATTTCTTCATTTCTCTGACTGTATGATTTTAAATTATTTATATAGGATTGACCGCGTAAGAGGTAACACCTTGTTTTGCAGGGCTGTGCTGCTGACAGCAAGTTGCAACTTGCAAATGCTTGGCTGCTGCACCCTGATCTGCAATGAGCCAGTAGGGAGGTAAGGAATACATTGGCTACTTTGGTTCTACTTTAGTCAGAATGAAGTAGATGACTAGTTTGCCATTCGTAGTATATGACTAGTCATTGGGAAAGGGACATACCATTATTCCTTGTCACATAATTTTGACAGCACCAGTGAAAACAGATCAGTCCTATTTGATATCTGTACCTGCCAGACATCACCACTAAAGGAAGGAGGCTTATAAATACCGTAGAACAGGAAAGCATGAAGATACAAGGTGTCTGGGAAAATGTAGCAGGTGACATTTATGGTAAATCATCAATCCCACTAAGTTACAAGGGGTTTCCCACTATTTAAAGCAAAACTTAAACACAGATTAATACACAACAAATAAGATTTATGTTATTACATGATCCTGGTTTAAAAATATTTTTTACAGATATTAATTATGGAATAATGTAGATTGACTGGAAGAGCATTCCAAAATAATAGCCACCTATGAAGAAATGCTTTTTGGAAAGGGAAAATGCTAAAGTGAGTACGAAAAAGAAATAATGAATATAGTAAGGATAGTTTTGACTTTTATCAAGTAATATTGAATTCAAAACTGCCATCATGGAGGCAACAAGCCTTTGTGTGAAACAAAGAAAACAAAATGGATTACAAAACCACTATGGTTCTCAAAAGAGGTGACAGGGAAGGTTAGGGAGAAAAAGATAGCATTCAAGAAGTATAAGGATACACAGAAGGAGCAGGACAGGGCACTGTATCAGTTAAAGCAGAGGGAAGCAGGGAAGGCAGTCAGAATAGCAAAGGCCCAAACTAAGGAAAAAATAGCCAACACAGTTAGGAAGGGGGATAAAACCTTTTATAGATATATTAGGGAGCAAAGAAAGGTCAAAGGAGGGATAGTGAAGCTTAATAAAGGGGAGGGGAGGTGGGCAGAGGGAGACAGTGAAAAGGCAGTGATACTGAATGAATACTTCTGCTCAGTATTCACAAAAGAAGAGGAGGAGTTACCAAAACCAAACAATAGAAGCACTTAGGGTAAGGGGGGGGGGTCAAAACCAGTCCATTTACAGAAGAAAGGGTCCTGAAAGAACTCCTAAAACTCAAGGTGGACAAAGCAATGAGGCCTGGTGGGATTCACCCCAGAATCCTAAAAGAACTAAGGGGAGACCTAGTGACACAACTGACCACCCTTTTTAACAAATAATGGGAGGATGAGGTGGTACTTGAGGACTGGAGGAGGGTGGATGTGATTTCCCTTCACAAAAGTGGGAACAAGGCAGAAGCAGGAAACTACAGACCTGTTAGTTTGACCTCAGTGGTAGGGAACATGATGGAATCACTTCTGAAAGAAAGAATTGTTGAGTACTTGGAGTCCAGCAGGGCACAGGACTCAAGGCAGCATGGATTCACAGCAGAAAGGTCATGTCAGATGAATCTAATTGATTTCTTTGACTAGGTGACCAGAGTAATAGACCAGGGAGGGGCTGTGGATATGGCCTCCTAGATTTTGACAAGGCATTTGACACAGTCTCCAACAAAAGATTAATAATTAAGTTAGCCAGCCTGGGAGTGGGCCCCAGGGTGGTTGCCTGGGTAACAAATTGGCTGCACAATAGGACACAGAGGGTAATAGTAAATGGAACTCACTCAGAAGAAAGGGGTGTTACTAGTGGGGCACCTCAGGGTACAGTACTGGGTCTGGTCCTCTTTAATGTCTTTATAGGAGACATTGCAGAGGGTCTGAAAGGAAAAATATGCCTCTTTGCAGATGACACAAAGATCTGCAACAGAGTTGATACACAAGGGGTGTGGAAAGGATGAAAAGGGACTTGGCAAGGTTGGAGGAATGGTCAGACATATGGCAACTTAGATTCAATGCAAAGAAGTGCAAAGTAATGCACCTGGGAAACAAAAACCCAGATGAAGAGTACACAATGAGGGGGAGGTACTAACAACAACAAAAATGGAAAAAGACCTGGGGACAATCTTATCAGATGACCTTAAGGTAGGCAAGAAATGTGAGAAGGCAGTAAGGAGAGCTGGGGGATACTGGGATGCATAGGGAGAGGCATCACAAGTAGAAAACAGGAAGTGGTTATCCTTCTGTACAGGCAGTTGGTGAGACCCCATCTGGAGTACTGCATGCAGTTTTGGAGACCCTATCTGCACAAGGACATAGGATAGAGGCAGTCCAGAGGAGGGCAACTAAAATGGTGCAGGGTCTGCATCAGAAACCGTATGAAGAGTGACTAAGAGAGCTTAATATGTATACCCTTGAGGAATGGAGGGAAGAGGATACATGATAGAAACTTTCAAGTATCTCCAGGAAGGTAGCATCTTTTAGAAAAAGAGATGTGCAAGAATAAGGGGGCACAATTCAAAGATAGAGGGGGGATGGCTCAAGAACAACGTGAGGAAATATTCTTTCACAGAGAGGGTGGTTGACACATGGAGCCACCTTCCTGAGGAGGCTGTGGGTCAAAAACAGTGGGGAAATTCAATAATCCATGGGACAGACAAAAGGCAATTATAGTGGGGGGCAGGAGGAAGTAGGCTGCTGTTAAACTTGAAACTTCAGCTTATCCAATAGGTAGGAAATCGGCAGACTGGGTGGGCCAATAAGTCCTTATCTGCTGTGAAAGTCTATGTTTCTATGTAAGCTGAAATAAATATGGTGAAAATCAGAAGATCTACAGTATTACATCCTACAAGGTGGTGGTAGGGGTAAGGAGGGAGCAGATGAACCTATCATATTGCATAGTAAGAGAAACTGGACCAACAATGCAAATAATCATAACTGTTCTTTATAGTTCTGGTATTTTACACAGTATTTCTTCTTAAAGTTATATGAATGTATTCCCATTAATAGTCTGCCACATTTTCAAAATTGTATCCAGAGTCTGAAATTACCAGGGCTCTTGTTTCTAGATCCTTATAGAAATGGTCAAAATCTTTTTTGTGTTTCCCATTCCTGTTGTGCACCAAGGCAGTGCAAAAAACACTTGTAATCAGGCAAACTACCCCAGACATTGGAGCAGGAAAAAAATACATTCATACATAACAGAGAAAATGAGTAGTTCAAGCAACAAGTCTAATTCTTCAAACTTCAATGATTTTCATAGTTCAATCAGCTATGGGATCTGATATTCAGAAGTTGCAAGACTGAGTTTTTCAACAACAACTTGCTTTGTCTCTACAGCTTATCCTTGCACATTTGAACATGCAAGTAGAGGAAGGAAGGAAGGAAAGAAAGAAAGAAAGAAAGAAAGAAAGAAAGAAAGAAAGAAAGAAAGAAAGAAAGAAAGAATTACTTTTCTGGACCAGTAGTACAGTGATAGCGCTACTACCACTTTGCTGGTGACTACTTAACTGGAGTAGTAGTGCAGCTTTAGGTCTATGCTGGTGACTCAGGTTCAGGAAAAGACTCAGACCACTCATGGGCCAGCCAGGTGAGGGAGGTTCAAACACCCCAAAGACAGCGCTCCTCCCTCAGGGAAGGGGGTACTGCATGCCACTACATGACTACCATCTGGTGAAGGCCAGGTGGTTCCAAATGTGGGTGTACAAAGAAGGGAGAGGTGCAACCTCCAGACACCAAACACACATGTGTGCAATGGCATGAATGTATGTGTGTCACCGCATGCCAGCACCATTGGGAAGGAACCCAGAAGAGAAAATACTCAGTCAGCCAGGCAATGCCAGCATCCCCCACAGACTCTTGCAGAACCACATATGTAGTGGTTCTAAGTAAATGGTAGTTAACTTGTAAGTTCCTGGGAAGGTCTATGATGCAGATGTGGGGTGCCTTCAAGAGGAGCACAGACTGGTGGCCACAGGAAGAAAAACACTATGGAAACAAAAGAAAGAAAACAACTGGCCAATCATGTTTTATCCTCACTAGCTCAGTGGCCATAACACCTCTTTACCTCCCCATTACATCACCTCACTCCTCTCTCTCTCAGAATTCACTGTGCCCTCTCCTGTTCTTGCCCCTAGGCTTTGGTCTACAGTCCCTTATCGCCATCACTCCAGACCCTCTGCTCAACGTGCACAGTTTGCAGCCTTTTTCTGCATCATGGCAATTGCATTTAGGCAGATTCCTGTTTATTTCAGTAAACTCTATTTGGTTATATATTATTTATAGCACTGTGTTTTCCTCTTTTGATTACTACTGCTTTGGTTTCCCATTGTAGCCACCTATATCTCTTACAGTTGTTGCACAACTGCATATTTGCACTATCTTAGTCACTCCTTACCCAGGGTGTACATTTAACTGATGCATGCCTGAATTTGCCTGGGCTTATTTTACTTCATCTACACATCACTTCACTGGTATACTAATTTGTCTTTATTTCCTTTTTACTCTTTACCACTATTATTTTGACTGTACGTGTTTACTCTTCGTCACCCCCTACGTCACACCTGGAAATGAGCCTTGTCTCAGTGTGCCTCCCTCAGTCACCAATTTTGAAATAAATCAATAAATAGAAATACACTGTAATCCATTTTTAATCAAGGCACTAATGTACTTTAAGATTGCAGGTAGCAGTCAGTTAATACCACTTGTTCTGCAAGTTTTTTCCAAGTATCCACCATTCATTCTGTACAGAGCAATATATATACTTGCCTATAAATCCACTTTAAATAAAGGTCACCCCCCTTACCTTGTCAATTCAAGGGAAGAGTACAAAATGGGGGGGTAGTAACAAACAACAAAAATGGAAAGGGACCTTGGGGTACTCATATCAGATGAACTTAAGGTTAGCAAGCAATGTGAGAAAGCAGTATGGAGGGCTGGGGGGGGGGTACTGGGATGCATAGGAAAAGACCTGACCAGCAGAAAAGAGTAAGTTGTTATCCCTCTGTAGAGACAGTTGGTGAGACCTCATCTGGAATACTGTGTCCAGTTCTGGATACCCCATCTCTGCAAGGACATAGACAAGATGGAGGCAGTCCAGAGAAGGGCAACTAAAATGGTGCAGGGTCTGCAAGAGAAGCCATACAAGCAGAGACTAAAGGAGCTTAATATGTATACCCTTGAGGAATGGAGGGAGAGTGGGGACATGATAGAAATGTTTAAGTGCAATCAACAAAGTCAAAGAGGGTAGCATCTTTCAGAAAAAGAGATGTGCAAGAACAAGGGGACACAATTTGAAGATAGAGGGAGGATGGGTCAGATGCAATGTGAGGAAGTATATTTTCACAGAGAGGGTGATGGACGCATGGAACCACCTTCCTGAGGAGGTTGTGGAGTCTAAAACAGTGAGAGAATTCAAGAATGCATGGGACAGACATAAGGCAATTATAGTATATGGTTAGGGCTTATTGTGGATAAAAAGCGACGGCTTTCCAAAAGCTGTTGTAGGACAGTTCAAAGGTCAAGAAAAATTGTTGTAGTATCGTTCTGATGTCACAACGATAGTACAACAACTTCTTTCCCTTGAGCTGTTACCTGATTGGCTAAAGCAGCTCAGTGTTCAAAAAAACAAACGGGGTAAACTGGCAGCACTGCTTAGCGAGCTGAGGGGCAAGCGTTTCACAAAGATAGTTTGGACACAAACTGCCATTGTTGGCTCCGTGTGTCCAAACTATCAGTTTTGCATTTTTCTTTTTTTTTTTTTAAATAACCCACGCTTTGAAATATGGGGTGGTGAGTGGAACCGTAGAGAGGACCGGAGGCAGAGCGGAACTGCAGCGATGACAGGGAGCAAGTGAGTGTCTGAACACAAGGTATGAAACCTTGTATTTAAATTAAACTGTAGACATTTCTGGAAACCATATACTATATAAAATAGTATATGGGTGACCAGACACAACAAGGCTTTGTTTCCATCTCGGGGATGTGATGATGTCAAACGGACCTCTCGAGCTTTGCTCTAGAGGTCTGTATGACATCATCACATCCCCTCGATGGAAACATAACCATGTTGTGTATGGTCACCCATACACTATTCTATATCATGTGGGTGGTAGGAAGAAATAAGCTGTTGGTTAACTAGGATCTGCATCTTATCCAGTAGGTAGGGAAATGGGCAGACTAGGTTGGCCATGCGGTCCTTATCTGCCGTCAAAGTCTATGTTTCTATATAATATTTTGCTGCCAATATTGAATAGAAAATAAGTTTTGTGACCAACATCAGACATCATGCCTGTTTTTGTGGTCAAAATTGAACATAAAATCAGATTACACAGTCACAAAAATTGTTTACCATTGGAAAGCCCACCGGTCAACCTCACAGTTAAGTTGAATCCCCTTCTCTGGGGACCTATTTTTAGCATCAAAAAATAGACTTATATTTGAGTATATATAGTAGTTGCTCCTGTACAGTTCATTTGAATTTTCCCACTTTCAAAGGCATTAAGTGCCCCTCATCTTTTTTTTTATTTTATTGAAAATTTTAAGGTATACAGGATAAGTTCTATGAGAAACACGTCTCATTTACAGAATGTCCCAAGTCAAAAAATGTAAACAAACAAATTACAAACAAATAACATAAAATGAGCATACAAGGTGTGCAAAGTATTAACTAGCAATTCAAACAGATTGGTCTGTTAGCACTTTTTTCTTAACACAGTTTTTAAAAGACACTAAGACATCTCATATGCACATATAGAATTGCTGTATCTACTCTGAGGGTGTTACAGTAATCTCCCTTTCAGATATTTAAATACTATACTCACGTGTCCCTCAGCTTACCACTTACCCAAAGAGAACAGTCCCAGTTATGACAGTTTCCATAGCCCCTCTTTGTCAAGACTTCCTTGCTTGCTTTCCTCAGCATCTTCCCCGATCATTGCCAGTACCTTTTCTCTCATAAAGGGACAAGAACTGTACACTATACAAAGACATACTCTAACTAGAGATCTATACAGGGGCATTACAATATCTCTCAGTCTGCTTATGAAGTTTCTCTAGATGCAGGCCATGATTTAATTTGCTTTTCTATCTGCTGCCCACACTGTATTTTTTGTAGTATTTTACTTTAATATTCTTCTTACCTACATATATTACCACTTTGCATTTTTTAACACTGAATTTCGTCTTTCATTTTTCTGCTCACTTCCCAAGTATATCCAGTTGTACTTCATTTCATTAATCTCCTTCTTGGCAGCAACTACTCTTTCAATTTTGGTGTCATTGTAAAACATGTACACCCAGCTATTGGTGCACACCTCTGCATCACATATAGAATAGTGGATGAATGACCATCCACAACAAGGCTGTGTTTCCATCGAGGGTGTTTATGACATCAGAGAGACCTCGAGAGTGAAGCTCGAGAAGTCTCCATGATGTCATCAACACCTGAGATGTGAAATGTTGCCTTAGTTGTGGATGGACAACCATCCACTATTTTATATTGTATATAGTTCCCCAATGTATAAAACATTAATTTCACAAGGTTTCATACCTTGTGTATTCACAGCTCTGGTTTGCCCCAGTCCTTGCTACAGACACGCACTCCTCTCCCGACATGAACCTGAAGATCCCAGTACTCGCTGATGTTTCCTCTGTTCACAATCCCAACCATGAAGGAAACACCAGATTTAAATAAAAAATAAATTGACAAACTGAAAACATGAATACAGAGAGCAGACTATGGCAGTCTATGTACAGACTTGCTTTGAACTGCTCTCCAGACAGCTTGCTATGCGGCACCGCCATTTTTGTTTGAATTTTTTTTGCGAGGAGCGGAGTTTCAACTAATAAAGCGGCAGCTCAAGGAAATAAAGTTGTTGTACTATCGATGTGACATCAGAATGATAGTACAACAAATCTTTTGACCTTTGAACTGTCCTACTATAGGATTTTGAAAGCCACAGCTTTCCAGTCATAATAAGCCCTAACCATATACTATATATATGTTGGTTACAGTGCAGAAAATTGCAGGACTCCGCTGGTCACCTGTTTCCACAGATTACCATTCATTATAACACTGCATTACCTGTCCTGCAACCAGTTTCTAATCCATTGCATTACAAGGCCAGTTATAGCTAGGTTCTCAGCTACATGAACTAATGTCTTGTGTGGCATAGCACAGAAGGTTTTGTTGAAGTCCAGATATGCACCATCCACTGGTTTCCTCTTATCAAGCTTCTTGGAAAATTATCAAAAAAAAATGTAATTACTGGTCTTGTATGATTTCCCCTTATAGAATACATCTTGCAGCAGGTGACTAAGTTATATTCTGCAGGTACTTAATTCTGTTTCTGATAATTGTCACTGATCTGTTTCTTGAGATTGTTTTCAAGCATTAGTTTCAAGTACTGACAGTACAGTGACTGGCCTATAGTTCCCATACATAGCACTAGAGACCATTCTTGAATATTGGTTCACTGTGGTCGACCCTCCAATCATCAAGTATTTATGCATTCATATTATTGCCCTGGGGATGGACAGTGTTTTGGGTAAATTCTATTTGGACCTATTGACGATTTATGTTCACCATCTACAGCATTGTTTTCAACCCTTTTATTTATCACTCGTTTTCCATAATATTTCCTGTTGCTCCCCTGCAAGTAAAGATTGTCTATTTGGTATTATTCCATCTCTTTCTTTTGTGAATACTGATGCAAAACATGCACTGAGGCATTTACTGTTTTTCCTTGGTCATCATGTCACCAGTGTCCTGAAATTTCAGGGGTTCAACATTCATCTGTGCTTTCCTCTTCCTATCTACAGTATGCATCTGAGGAAATTTTTACCACTGAATTTAACTTTGCGTGATCTCTATTTGCTTCTCTGCCATTACATTTGCACCCTTGATTCTATTATTTGTGGGCTTGGAGTTTGCCCCCATATATCTGTTTTTTTTTACTGGTGTCCATATGCCTCTTTGTTCCTTGACGATGTTGAGTACCTCCATCATCATCCGCATCAGTTTACATTTCCAACTGCTGCACTTCTTCTTCTGTGAAATGCATTCTGTTTTAGGCTGTATAAATAAATAATGAGGTGTCCCATTGTTGCCGAGCAATTCTGGTCCTGGGCTAGCTTCCTCAGAACTGTTTTATATAGTGTGCCATTCTATAAGTGCAATAACACACTCCAAAGTGTGCATTAAAGCATTATACTGAGCTTCCCAGTAAGGTGGTAGTAGTAGTAGTAGCAGCTTTATTTATTTATGGCACCCTTCTGAAGAAACCAGGAGCACAATTACAAATGAAGAAATAGCAGAAACAACAACAAACAACAAGATTAATAATATAAATTAAAACTGAATAAATAACAGCCCATAAAACAACCAATAACTAGCCAAGAGCCAGACTGCATTACTGTAACAAGTGTTCATAAATAACACAGTATTTCATTCCCAAAACACCTGAGCAAAAACACGTTTTAAACCCTTTTAAAACCTCCACCATGGGGGGGGCTCCCTCAAGGCCTTCGGAAAAGAATTCCATTATACTGGCCCCACTACTTCAAAGGATCAGTCCCCGAAGTTTTATGTCTGGCCCTGAGAACAACCAGGATATCCTCCTCAGTGGAGTGGAGTGGGTGCACCGACAGGTAAGGATGAATGAGATTGTACAGGTAGCCCAGACCCAGACCATATAGGGCTTTATAGGTTAATAACCCAACTTTATAGGTGATATGCCACTTGACCGGCAGCCAGCACAGTTCACATAGTGCCAAGAAAATATGACTCAACCTCAGAAGACTGGACAGCAACCTAGCAACTGCATTGTTCAGTCCAGTTTATTGTGAAGGGATAAAAATCAATTGAGCAAGCTCATTTACAAGGATGTCCCTTGAGAAGCATACAATTATATACAGCAAAATATACAACAAAACCACAAAAGCAAGATACGAAATACAATTGTGCATCAACTGCAGCAAACACAGCATACTGCTACTGACTTTGAGGTAAAGAATGTTTTAGTAATCCGACCTTGAGGTCACAAAGGCATGTACCAGATAGGGCTAGTCCTCAAGGGAGATAAGGGAACAAATCCAGCTAATGTTCCTCAGATGATAAAAGGCATTCTGAAAAACTGCTGAGACTTGAGCCTCAAATGTCAGTCCCTTTTCCAGGATGACACCCATATTCTTCACCTTCATGGCAACCACAAGCCTGAAGGTGCCAAGGCACAACCCCATCTCCCTCCCAGCTGCTGTCACTCCCCCTGACCTGGCTCAGTCACTAGTATATTAGTTTTGTCCAGGTTAAGTCTTGGCCAGCTTGAAGACATCCACTCCTGGATCTCAGCCAACCACTGATTAAGTGCATCCACTATGCCACAATCCTAGGGAGCAAAAGACAAATAGAGCTGAGTATCATCTGCATAGCTATGAAACCTGACTCCATACTGTCTAAAGATCCTACCCAAGGGTAGCATATATACCAAAAACAACATTGGATCATAGGATTTATACAAGTCCAATAGTGTTAGCCACAGTGACTTGGTTTTAATTAAGCATATCTGAATATTCCCCGGCTGATTAAAAATGCATCCAAAAATTCATTAAAGTGGTCCATAGTACTTACTGCCTCATTTGGAAGACAGATACCAGTCTCTGATTGATCCAAGTCCCTCTGATATTTTTTTTATAATGCACTCCTTTTAAAAATAAATCATTACTCCTTGTGCCTCTGTATTGTTCTCTTGATTCCAGTCCTATGCATTCCCACAAAACACTGTTTTTGTGTGTCTTGTATACAAAGCAAAGTTCTCCTCCCATTCTTTTTTAATGTAGAGAATACTATCCCAGTTCCCACAATCTCTTCTCATAAGGCAATGTTTAATGTCAGCAGCCATTTTGGTGGCCCACCTCTGAACCCCCTCCAGCTTCCTTATTCAGCAGTGTCAGTAGCTCAGTAGGTAGCACACTTGCCTCTGAGGCCGGGAGATCACAGGGCTGTGGGTTCAGTTCCCACATCTGGCACTTGGGTTAATATCCCAGTACTGACACTAGTGCAGCATGAGAGGGGTGCTGCACTGCTGACGTGCTGTCTTTCAGATGAGACGTTAATCCAAGGTCCCATCTGTCTGGATTGGTGGTAGTTCAGGTGGATGTTAAAGATCCCATGGCACTTCTTGAAAAGAGTAGGGGAAGTTCCCCGGTGTCCTGGCCAAATTTCCCTCATTCACTAAAAAAAAATACCACCAAGAGCTTAATCTGGTTCAAGGTCAGTTGGCATTTATCTGTATCCCCCTCCCCCGGGTCGTGCCTGAACATAGGCATGATTTGTCTAGTGCACTTACCCGGTCAACAAAAACTAAATAAATAAATAAATATCCTATTTTTTATGTGGTGCCCAAAATAGTTCACAATATTCCATATGCAACCTCACCAATGACGTGTACAAAGGCATCAGCACCTCTCTAGCCCTACTCCTCATATTTCTACTGATACAACCCAGTATCAGTATTTTGTTTTCCTTATTGGCTGTATTATTATGTTGTGTTTGAAATGGTAATTTATTTTAAACTAGTACCCTCAAGTCTCTCTCTATCTTGGTGGATATTATCTCTGTCCCCTGTAGAAAGTAACTTGCTTTTTTGTTCCTTGCACCAAAATGCATGACTTTACACTTTTCGATATTAAATTCAGTTTTTTCTGTTTAGCCCATTTTGCTATGTTGTTTATTTCCCTTTGAAAAATTCTTATTTAATTATCACTATTAACTATAGCTCCCAATTTGGCATCATTATTGGGCAAAAGGCTCAGCCCCTGGGGTATACCACAACACAGGTTCATGGACTGTGAGAAAAAACTTCCCATCTCTACCCTCTGTGTCCTGCCCCTTAGGTAGGACTCAAACCAGATGATCACCTTGCTGGCAAGTCCCACACATACCTCTCAACCTTTTGTCACTGACAGGAGGGACATGGGTACTCAAACAGAAGGAGAGTAAGGGATACTGACCCCTCATAATGATGGACACAATCTCAAACATTGAGATAAAAGCTCAGAACACTACAAGCTCCATTTCCTGTACTTTTGCACAGTTTATTTTTTATTTGGCATTTTAAAATGGTATGTATTTCTGTTTTAATTCCTAAATGTAGAGTACCATCTCGGTGTAAGGAATACCTTTTCCATGAGGGACATACAAGGGACAACACAATTTTGAGGGGTAAAATGTGGGATGTCACTCGTAATGAGGGACAGGAGAGAGGTATGGTCATATATACCCCCTGAGTCAATTCATTAAAAAACCATGGTCCATGGTGTCAAATGCTGAGGCAAGATCGAGGTGAACAAGAATTGACTGAATATAAAGTACTCCTCTATGCCCTCATGCCTCACACCCCTGTGGTGTGTACTGAAATACAATAATGCACACACTGCTGTGTGTTATTCCTTACATGTCCCTCCAATTTCCACATCTCTTACCAAATGATACTTATTTTTAAAGATCAGATACAGTGTTGCATGCTTCCTGATATTAAAACTGACTTATTATGTAGTAATAGTAAACAACCTCACTTTTATACAAGATAAGAACTTTAAGGGAGATAAGCCCTATTTGCAATGTTGTCCTGTACTTGTATCATAGTAGTCTTTTTTAATATTTGAAATTGCCTAAGTCATCAGGTGCAATTCCACCCTCCCATTCTGTGTCTAGATAGTTGCATCTCCCATAAGCAGCATATTTCATTTTTCTGTTGCCTCTTGGATTGCCTCATGAATTTTAAGGTCCTGGTTTTCTGTCTGTTCTGGTGGTTTATTGCACAGACCAACCATATGCTGCCATATGCTGCTTCTTATTGTAAATTTCCTCTAAGTTTTGTACTCAAACTGTTTGGTTTCATTGCTACCTGCTACTCACCCATTATGGACTGTACAATGTTCTAATCTTTCACATATGTTATTTTCTCTTTATGTATTATTTTCCACTGTTAGCTATACCTGTTTTTATGCAATGTTTTGCACTGATGTAATGTATTTGTCTAACTGTCTGTTGTACTCTCCTGGGTCATGCCTGAAACTAGTAATTCTATGGCTAGTGCACTTACCCAGTTAACAAAAACTAAATAAATTAAAATAAAAGTGCCTCATCTTCTATTTAAGACTCTCAGCCAGTGTGCCTCAGTCTCATCTGTGTGAAAATCCTGTATACACAAGTAATGCATATTTAAAGTACAAACACAAGAACATGCAAATTTAGGAAAAAAAAAGACCACTGAACCATCAAGGTAGTGTCACCTCTTGCCCTGTGTGAATACCTTGTCATCCCTTTTTCTTCAAGGTACAGTACTTATCAAGTCAAGCAAAAGAAAACAGGGACCACTCCTTGAATAGCCAGTGCTCATGATACATACAAATGCTAAGCTATAACAAACAAAGGGCTGACGGCAGCCTTACTGTGTTCCAAGAAAGTCATATGCTGCTGTTTCTCATCTTACATGTGCTTAATCATGATTAAGTGCATGTTAAGGTGTGAAATATTGGGCCTCCAGATACCCACTGTCCTGCTAGTTGCTGCACTAATAAAAGTGAATATGTTTGCTGAACAACATTTGTCAGCATATGAATTTCTTGGAACATGGTAAGGCTGAGTCAGCCTCAGTTTTCATTTTGGTTCAACTTATCTAGTTATCCTTTGGGTAAAAACAGTGTCCACAGATATAACTTGTTCTCAAAGTCTGTTCCAAGTGTTCACCAATGATTGTACAAATCAGTTCTTTCTGATATTTTCCTGAAATTTTCCTCCTTTCAAAGACATTGAGTGCCCCTTGTCCTCCCATGTATGTTCCTCTAGATGAGCTGTAATTGATCTCTAGGCAATAACCATTCAGATGCTTGAATACTATAAATGTATAGTGTATGGTGGAACATCGTTCTCCACCGAAATCCATCGTTCTCGAAACCTGACGATCACAGAGCAGCAGAACGATTTGTCTCACTGCACTGTGCACGTCACAAACCATGTCCTCGAGCACCATTTGACAGTTAGGGCTCATTCCCTTGACAGGACACGTAGCGTTAGCAGCAATGTCGGTGGTGGTATTTTAAAAACCACTTTCCGATAGGGATACATTCATCCTCGAGCAGGAGAATAAAAAACGGCCAAAAAAGGAGAAATTACATGCGGCAGATACATACCTTCCTCAGAGACAAGGAGGAGCACAGGGCAATACATGACATTCCCTCAACAGAGCTAGACCCACTGCTAGCCGATTTTACCTTTTCTCAGCTCTTCCCCACAGATTTGTGAATTCCTGTTCCGGATGCTGCTGTATGTGAGTGTTTCAAAAGTTAAAATGTTAATCGTTACAACGTTCCACCATACACCATATAGAAAAGTGCATGGGGAACGGTTGACAACAGGGCATCTTCCACCTCATTGGCACTATGACGACAGATTACCTCTTGAGCTGCACTCTCGAGGTAATCCGTCATCATAGTGCCAACTCGGTTGAAGAATAGCCCTGTTGTCAACCGTTCCCCATGCACTATCCTATATATCATCCCTGAGTCACCCCTCTTCCATGAAGATCAGTCTCACTTCTTCCAGCCAAGCTTAATAGCTCATGTTTTCATGCATTCAATCAACTTGGCCACTTTTCTCAGCCCCTTCTCAATCATGTTATTAGCTTTCTCCAGGTATGGGAACCAGAACCATACCATATATAAAAATGTGGTCTAATCAGTGATCTGTTCAAGTGCATTACAATATTTCTTGATCTGCTTACGAAGTTTCTTTTGATAAACACCATGATTTTATTTTTTTAGATAGCTACCATCCCACACTGTCACTCCATTTGAAGTTGTTACTAATCATTACCACCAAATCCTTTCTCCAGCTGAGTTTCAGCAGTCCTCTGTGTTGTTTAGGTAGTATTTTGCCTTTCTATTCTTCTTGCCTAGATGCATCACATTGGATTTTTCAGTGTTGAAGTACATCTGTCATTCTTCTGCTCATCTCTTGTGCATGTCTTTGCCCCTCTGCAATTCATTAATCTAGTGTTGAGATGCAACTACACTTCCTATTTTTGTGTTCTTAGTGAACTTGCCAATCTGGTTACTGGTTCTGACCTTCAGATCACTAATAACCATATTAAGCATTGTCATGGGGACTCCACTGGTCACTTTTTTCAGTGAGGATAGATGATCATTTATTATAAAACTTTGTTTCCTCTCTATCATTACATTAGTAAATATATTTGGTTGCTCTGGGTCCCTCATGTAGAAGTAATGATTGCTGACTGCAGCTCATACATGCAAACAATATCCAGTGTAAGAATGTGTCAGCAAGTGTCAAGTGGCAGTGGCAGGGGCAGGTGTCTGCACTTATCATGTGGACTTTATACATTTCCATGGCCAACACACCATCAAGAAAGGGCATCAATAGAGGAAATATGGGACTTTTGGTACTTAGATTGTAACTTAATATGTAATGAAGACAACAGATATGGGCTGAGGAAATATGATTATCAATGTCCATAACTGATGCCCTGCAGGCTGGGTTGGGCATGTATTAGCCCCATGCACTTGACTCACATAAATTGAGGGTGGGGGGGTGCTGATACTCAGTCTTCCTAAGCCTATCAGGCCCTGATCATAGACTTTCAGAAATTTTCACATAGGGATCAATTGGGCTTGTACGAGGGGACCCATGTTGATCCCTAGTGCTCATACCCAATGACTGGTTTTGCACAAGCACAGCTGATTTGCCTAGTATGCAGAGATGTCCTGCAGCCATGCCTACATACCAGAAATGCAATGGCTAGTATGCAGGCATGGCTAGAAGACACTGGCTGTTATGTAAGCAGCTTTGATTTCTGGATGGATCTCCCATGGAGCATCTTTGATGCATGAGCAATACTACTGAAATTTGAATCCCTGAACATTTGTGGTAGAGAATTGAAGACAACATGCATTGATATGTACGTGTGAAGCTGGCTGAACCAATGTAAACTTTGTAATCTGAGTTTATGTTGGTGTTTTTCAGAGGTTTGCACAGCTCTATTTTACTGTATAGCATGCCTCAAAGAAATGTGTTTCATTTTGCATCAGAAAACATTGTCACATTATCACTCATGTATAATATATTATAGCCATCAGCCATACATATTCAATTTAGGTAAGGATGCAAACCAGCTATTGCCCTGAAATATCTTGTTTCATTCCTCAGGCAACATCAGAAACACCTAATGTGAAGCACTGCATTACAGAAACTAGTTTCAAAATCAGAAACTATTCATCTAACAAAGAATGGTCCAGACATAAATGACTTTCAGACTGCCCTTTTGCTTTCCTCATGAATGCACCTTTAGTCATAGAAACACAAGCTACAATAAAGCAATTAAAAATTAACTGTTTTGTGAATCAGTATTTTGTCATCATGGTTATAAAGCAATATAGCGATACAGTTGCAGACAGCTATAGGCTTTAGAAATATACTTGTCAACAGATTTTTTTTAATTTATGAAACATACATTTTATTGCCTTGTATGCATGTTATAATGAGGCAGGGACAACTGCAACATTGCACTTAATGATTTCATTTTGTGTTCCAGCTAGTTTTTCCAGTCCTCTTACAATTAACATTTTCCCAGATCACCCAAGGCTACTTTGTCAGCAAAACAGAAAAAAGAAATCTGTAATTCAAATAAATGAGCAATGTCAATAGTTTAGAAAGAGTTTACTTAGAGAACAAAAGGCCCTTATGAGCCACAAGTGAGAAGAAATGGGGGAAAATGAGTCTGCACAGTGTAGATCTTTTCTTATGGCAACTTGTTATCAAGCAGTTTGTAGAGCCCTGTAAATCTGCATTAAAATGCATTTCATTCCATTCGCTCATTTGCATTAATTTCTTCCATTATATCTGAAAATGGCCGAATGTCTACCCAACACAATGCAGCAGCCTATCACAAGCAGTCGGGACTGCACCAGATGCCAATTTACTCCTCTCAGTTCTTTTCATTCCATTTGCTGATTCTGACAATTAGAGTTCCTCTCATAGTCCAGGGGACTTTTCAATTGGATTTGCTTGTGGTGACAAAATTGTTGTTTTGCTGTGGTGAGGGGGGGCTATTCTCTGACTGTGCGTCTATCAGGCTGCCATGGGAAAGCAAGAGGCGAATGATTCTCAGTGGCTTCTGATTTCCACTATTTATTCAGCATTAGGCCCACTTATCTCCAGAAGAAAAAGCAACATGTGGAGAGAAAGCAACAGGCAGAAACACACTCACTCTCCTGCTCATTCCCATTGAGCCCTGTATTCAAACAAGGGGGCCCTATTACACTGAAAACTCGAACTCAGCTTCACTCAATTATCACAGCTAATCTGAATAGCTCTATAAAGTAAATATTTCATTACAATTTCAAATAAACAGACAGCCAATCTAATGAAGCAGGAACTGAAAGAGGCAACTGAAGGGAAATTGTTAGCACCATTAGAGTAAAACAACTGCCCCCACTTAGGGGGAGTGTAAGACTGCAGTTCTAAAATGATTAGCTTCCAGCCAAAGTCACCTTACCAAAAGTATATGTATATATATCTTTTTTTTTAACTACTGATATAGTCAATCTGCTTTTAAAACATTAGCTTTGGTTTTAACTATTGCATTTAAGGATAATTAGGGCAGAATGTAGACATACAGTACAAGTAAGGAGATATCTGCACATTATCAGTACAGGTACAGTAAATTACTAGAATGATCTGAAAAACATTACCCCATGCAATACTGATTTATACATTTATAGGCTGTGCCAAAAACTTTCATGTCAAGGACTCATTTATGAGTCTTCTTACATTTTATTTAGTGTACATTACAGAGTAGAACCTTGATAAGATAACATTTGTCAAGATTACGTACTAGTTTTGCAACTTTTAGAAAATGGCTGCTACTTCATACTAACACACTTGAGTGTAACAGCCCAACCAAATAAAGTTTTATAATGTTTATGATCAGGGTTTGCTTTGCCCCATCCCAAGTTATACAATTTAAGCACTACTTCTGTTTACGTCTGATAGTGCCTTCAGTTTATGCAATAAATTAAGGGAATGAATGAAAATGCTCATATATATGTCACTATTTTTATGGGATAAAAAAATAGCTTAGTGCATCCTTTCAGTTCATGGACACCATTCTCTGCGGTGATGGGTGATAGAGGCACAAAATGCTGGGGGGGGCTTTCTGTCAGCTCATTACACCTTCATTTGTCTGCACAGCCCCTCTGTGACAGTGGTACAATGCAAAACACTTAACCTGATGTTAGATTATGCAAATGGGGTATGCACCACTAACTTACTGGTCAGTGACTGTGGCTGAGACCCAGCATTGCACAGCACTGAATACTAGGCAGGCATTAATTTACCCTCTCAGTATCTCTTTACATTTTGAATTGCCATTACAGAAGATATTTGATTACTCTATGGCTGATGGCCTGGCTTCTTGACAATCCAGTGGACTCCTCAAAGATTCTCCTGCTCCACTATATTCCCTGACATTGACTGATACCTCCTGCCTAGCTCTAGTTCTGTGCCCCATTATATTCCCTAACATCCAGTGATACCCCCCTCCCTAACTCTAGTTTTGTGTTCTGTCCACTCTTCTGTTGCATCCCACTCCTTCCTTCCTTCATTCCAGGAGCTAGTCACAGCACTGTGCCACCCCACACCATTACTGCCTGCCTGGGAATAGTTATGCAGGCCGGGGTGTCACAGGAGATCGCAACCAGGATTGTAACAGATGCTAGCATTTGTAAATGATCTGTGGGACATTTGTATTGCAATACATGTTGCCTTCCTTGCACAGTTGCAAGCACTTTTGTGGCAACGCAAGAAAAGATTGTGACTCCTAACTTGAGGGAGTTACAATGGCATCAGCAGTACTAAGTGTTTGCATGGGCACATATATCTGATGGCCCTTTCTCTTCTCTATTATTATTCCACAGATTAACAAATGGTGCACTGTTACTTGGTAGTGCCTCTACGCAAGCAATAATACCCAACAGGGTGGGCGGTACTGGGCAATACCAGACTGCCCAGGGGTGTAATGAGGCCCAAGGCCACAGGTGGAGGGCCTTATAGCCCCTGGAAGGTCTGGTATTGCCCATACTGCCCACCCTGGAGGGTATTATTGGGCTTAGAATATTGCCAGTCATTATTATTTTTTTGTTATGATTTCATTAGGAAAATAGAGGGTAAAATATTAAGAAAATGATCAGAAACACCAGTTTCTGTAAAATATTCCCTTTAGTTTAGTGCAGTTGATTTACCACTAGAAGGAACTGTTGACTGTGAGACCCTGCTTTTTATTAGTTCACTGTGTCTCTAAGTTTTGAATATTTTTCTGTTATGCCCCCCCCCCATGATTTTACTGATATCAGTAGTGCTAGACATGTTTTTTTTACATTAAAGTAATGCATTTGTCGTAGCAGTGACCAGTTGACTGTCAGCCCACAGGGAACATGAAAGTCAGCTGTATTGGAGATTGAGGGAACTGCAGTAAAATGAAAAAGTACAGCTGTAGGAAAGAAAAGGTACATTTCTGTAGTCTTCAACTGGCCTTCATGTGGAATTTTGAGCTAGGGTAGAATTTAAAACATGATTGTATCAGCTAGAAGAATCAGCCAAGTGGTGGCGGCAGCAGTTTAGTAACTTATAGTCCCGAGAGACAGAGATACGCTGCCGGCTAGCATGATCTGTTTGATCAGACGTCTTTTGGAAGACTGGGGGATGTGAGTACTCTTTCACATTACAGCACTTTGCTGAGGTTAGAAACATTTTATTTTATTTAAAATATGTGGGTTAATTTTTGTAACTGTATGACATGGGGGGGGGGGTCTGCAGAACAGCGGTTGCTGGGGAATCTCTGTTACCGGTCCCTTAGTGAAGAAAAAAAATGGCAGGTCTGAACTTTGAAATTTGCAGTGCCCATTAATACCATACTTCTTTGATTTGAAATCACAGCTTATATTAATTATAATGCATTTAATGGTGTGGCTATAGATCTAGGGTGGCTAATAAAAGTGGGCAGCTTTTAATCAATTATGGTCACACTGAGCCCTGGGTGTTCCTGCTATTCATTTCACCTGCTGAGAAGCATAAAAGCCAATAGTTGGAGCATGCGTGTGAGTGAGGTATTGAGGTGTCACGTTAGTGAGCAAACAAAATGAGTAAAATGAGTACTGAAATCAAAAGAAATAAAAAGAAATGCCAAAACTCAAAGCATTTGACTTAGATTTCAAGATAGTGGCTGCTAAGAGAGCAGAAAGAGAGGGAAATCGTCCATTGCCAAATGTTAAAAAAACTGCAAAGAAGAAAAATACAGTGATCTCAGTCATACCAGGGTGCTGCACTAAAATCTCACAGCCCACTGATGTTAGTTGGAATGCACTGTTTAAGTCATTATACAAAGAGTACTAAGATGTTTGGCTTTCTACAGAGGAGAGAGAGAGAGGGAGAGAGAGAGAGAGAGAGAGAGAGGACTGCAGCTGGCAACCCGAAAGCACCTAGCAAAGACAGGATCTTTCAATGGATCAAGCAAGTATAGCATGTGGTTTCAAGAGAAGTGATCATAAAGTCCTTTCAGGCAAAATGACGTATAATATAAGATTTAGAAAAATGCCAATAAGTAGTTTTGTACGTCTTTGGGTTTTTTTCAGGTGTGTGCCATAATCAGTAGAGATCCTGATATTTTCAGTTGCACAAAAGAGGAGGGCATCACATCGCACATGATATTCATGCTGAATTGATCAGAAATGTGGCATCTATCAACTGCTCTTTGAGAGACAGGTTAGAGTACAGTGAAAGTGATATGACTGTCAACGAAACTGACACAGAAGAACCTGTTAGTTGCTCAGACAGTGAGCTTGGGAGTGATTCAGAGATAGAATGAATTGCCCATTTTTTTGTCCTTGCACTTGAAATTTATTTACAATTTTAAAAGAGTCTGACTAAATAAATAAAGAACTTTTTGAATTATAGCACTCCATGTGGTCTCTATAAATTCTATTTTTCCAATGCTGTTTCTATTACTGTAGTAAACATGGCACAGTTACAGTATGTGTGTTTTTATAGCAGCCTTCTTTGCCTCCCACTTCCCACGGTCACAATTTGAGGGTGGCCTTTAATCGACTTTAACAATTTTGACCATGGCTTTTGTTTGAGGACGGCTAATATTAGAGGGTGACTTTAATTTGAAGAAATACGGTACTCGTAATTAGGTTATTTGAATTGGTAATTAGGTTGTTTGAACTGGCACTTGATATTTATCGTGCTTTGTTAGTTAATGAACCCCTAGCAGCCAATGAGATTTCTTAGATTTCCAAGACCATTTTATAAAGTATACTGTATGTATTAAGTTGCTTATAGGGTAAGTAGAATAAAGTGTCCCAAAAAGCTCAATGATTCTTTAACTACTTTTAATATCAGTGCAACAAAATAATTATTTGTGGGAAGTTGTATTTGCTTCCAGTAAAGTAACTTATTTTCCATTTCCTTTAGTAACAAGATATGAGTGAACTAAAAGGTATTACAGTAAAACAATAAGGAACCTTGTGCTGGCTGGCCATTAGTCACTGCAGTGTCTTAAGTTGTTTATCTCAAGTAATGTGGCAAAAGGGGTGGTGTTCATTTATTGGAAAAATGAGATGCTATATGTGTGGTAAGCTAAAAGGATGCCACAGCACATCTCTGCTACAGAGGAAAATTAATCAGTCCCTTACACTGTTAGCCAAATCTGACATATCCCAGCCCCTGGGTGGCATCAACAGATTCAAAAGTTGAGAAAGGGCAAAGCATGTCAACTATGCTATCTCACATTTACCCATATGTGAACTATTATAATGTTCTATATTTAAAAGGTCAGGCTACAATAATTTATTATTAAATCAGGGAGATGCAGTAGGAAAGGGGAGTAAGATAACCCAATGTTCTGTCATAACCTATAAACCATTTAATTTAGCTTATATTTTTTTTTTTAAACAACTTAACTGGAGCATACTAAAAGCCTAATCTGCACAATAATGATTTAATTTTCATTAGATTAATGCACAAAGCTAATCTGGTAGCTGCTATTTATATACAAATAAAGAGATCAGTAGGAACACAGCTTACATGACATGCGCAAGATGAGCTACACCTCTGGAGGTCAACAAAATCTCTAAGTACAGCCCATCACAGTCAGTCAGACTGAACACCAGACTATAAGCCACACCCTTAGACCTGTCAAATAGGAACTGGCTGCATGTAAAATAACTTTCAGATCAGACCAACAGCAAGTCTGTCTACTCAACGTAATAGAGTCCTTGCAAACTGCTGAGAAATTATCACCAGAATTTGCCAAATTACATACCCTAAAATATGCTATTAAGACAATGGATCTGCAAAACGTTTACGCCAAAATGTGATTCTTTATTCTTGCAGTACTCTTCCATTTGTAGTAAACACCTGTGTTTATTTTACATTATTCTAATTGTGTTGGGTTACAGACTTTAAATGATTTATTGCTACCCTGCACTAGCAGAGCTTCAGTTTATACCTGTTATCAAATGATCCCCTGCTTCCTATAACATCTGCAAATTCATGATACCCCACCGTTAACAAGACACAAATTATAATGCTTCATTTAAGTTTCAGTTACATCAGTTGGTCTGTATCTCAAGGCAATGCCAAGTAACAAAATATGACATTCCACACTGGGGACTATAGCCTATAGTACAAAAAAAATATTATGATGCTGCATACAAATCATTTAATTAAGCACACATATTAGTCATTCTAGAAAATATGTTTCACAATATTGAAGAATAGTTCAAGAAACTGTTTCTGGCTGAGGTTAAGTAGTGCAGTACCAAAAGACATCACATACAGAAGATGTAGGTAGTAAACTTTAAACAAAAAATAAATACTAACAATTTTCTTGTTGTTAACTTACCTATTAATTTTTCAGTTTCCACCAGATTCATATAAACACATCTGGCAATAAAGCTTTGACCACTAATATTTCCATTTTGTTCTCTACTGGAATTAGTACAGCAGTTTTCACATACTGCTGGTCACATAGGAGTTGTGTCAGTATACTTATTTATACAAGGGGGGGGTAAAATGACAAGATAAAAGTATCATCTCAGCTACTGACAGCACTAACAGTAAGATATTAAAAAACTGTTGCTACAAGTATTGCCATAATTGGTACCTTGACAGCATTATCAGAGTGAACCAATCAGAGAGCAGTTTTCACAAAGCTGATGGCATCACAATTGCCTAGTGCAAAATTGAAGCCAACAGTTGAAGTCAAAGGAAATGAATTAAAGTGATTTCCTAGTATGCAGGATAACTTTTAAAATCTAACATGCACAAAGAATGCAGCAAACATTTAATCTATTTCCTATATTTATCACCTCTCTTTCTTTACTACTGGGAAAATTTGTGTGAAAACAGGATATTTGTTCACCCAGAATTCAACTCATCCTCTTGATTTTTCCTCATAATTCTCAGTCTGTAACATCCCAATCTGTTGCTGCTGACCAGATTATGATGTCACAAATAGGATTCTGAGGAAAAAGGAGAAGGAGGTAAAGTCTGGGGCAAAAAGATCCTTCTTTCATGAAAATTTCCTCAGCAATTACAACTGTGTGGAGATAGACACATTAAATTAATAAAAACAGAGAAGCATAGTTAATGTCATCAGAAAAAGACCATTGGTCATCCAGTTTGCCCTGTTATTTATTTATTTATTTCAATATTTATTTATTTCCAAACTTTAACCAGGAAAGACATACTCAGCTGATAACAGCTCATTTCCAGATGACAAAAATGAATAATACATAGACATATATACATAAACTATAGTAAATGCAAGCAATAAATGACATCAAAAAAGAGCAAGGCACAACACATCACAGTTGTGGGACCCAATAGATAGTAAGGGTGAAACAGTACACAAAGTACTTTTGATAGACAAAAAAAAAACTATCAATTGGGTGTATCGGGAGGGGGGGGTGAGAGACTTAACATCATAAGAAGACCTGGGTAATTGGTGGGTGGGGTGGGTTTATGGCCTAGCCAACCCTGAGACCTACTGTCTAGGTGGGATTTTGCCCTTTTCTTCCCCTTTTCCCCCATCTTATCAGTACCCTCAACCTCCAAGTAACTATTACACCTTTAACTCTTTCTCAGCTGTGCCTGAATCCATCGATGGTCTTGGGGCTCACCACTTCTGCTGGCAAGCTGTTTCACATCTCAGTTACTCTCTCTCCGTAAAATACAACATTCTCACATCCATCTTGAATCCCACTCCCCCCCCATTAAATTTAATTCATGTCCCTATATTTTTGACTCACCAGTCCTGATGAGTAGTTCCTCACAGTTCACCCTGTTCTTCCTTTCAGGAACTTGAAGGTCTCTATATCATTGTCCCTTTCCCTACTGGTTGCCAGTGAGTGCATGTTTAGTGCACTAAGATGATCCTCATAGAATCCACTCTCTTGACCCTGAATAATTTTAGTCACTGTACACTGCACTGTATCCAGCTTGTCTTTGTCTTTCCATAGGTAGGGACTCCAAATGGGCCAATTCCATTGATCAATGGAAAGGCAGTAGTACCACTTTCTTACAGCTACCAAAACCCCTTCCAGCACACCCAGACATTCTGGTTGCCTTGCTGTAGGCCTTGATACATTGGCTAGATTATTTTAGGGAGTCCCTTTTGATGACTGCAAGGTCCCTTTCTTCAGATGTAGTGTCCAACTTAATCCCTTGCATCCAATATGCCATCCTGGGGTTCTTGCTCCCCACAAACATCACCTTGTATATGTTGGTGTTGAATTGTAATTGAGAAACCAAGAACCACCTCTCCAAACAATGCACATTCCTTTAGAACTCCCTTATCCCCTCCTTAGTGTCCACCCTGCATCAGAGTTTAGAGTCATCTGCAAAGAGACACATCTTGTCCAGTAGTCCTTCTCCTATGTCACTGATGAATATATAGAAATTAACTGGATCCTGGACTGACCCCTGTGGTGCCCCCTTGTAACATCCCATTCCCCTGACTTGACTCCGCTTACCACCAACCTCTGCTGTCTCTCCTCCAATCAACTGCTCTCCCATCTAACAACTAGATCCTCCCGCATCTTCAGCAGACATTTGTGTGGCATTGAGTTGAATGTCTTGTAAAAGTCAACACAGAGTAACGTCACTTCTTGTCACTTATCCACTGCCTCAGTTACCCAGTCAAAGAATACTAGCAGGTCGGTCAGACAAGACATTCTTGCCATGAACCCATGCTGTTTACTATCCTGGAGCCCATTGCTCTCCAGGTAATCTCTTGCAATTTGATCCTGTTGTAACCTAGCTAATTAGCTACTGAATAGCCCTGTCACAGTCTCAGCCAGTTGTGATGACAGTTCCCTGAGCACCTTCAGGTGCATACCAACAGACCTTTGAGCCTTATATATTTTCAGGGCTGCAAGCCTTTTCCTGACTTTTTCTCCTATAAATACCACCTTCCCCATTTCTAGAATTCACCTAGTCGCAGCTTTTATCGTGTGTTCTGGCACAGGCCTGTTATATTTCACTGGGAATGCTGAGCAGAAGTAGTTTTTAAGAAAAAATCTGTTCATTCTCCTCTAGTACCCTGCCCCCTCCATCAGCCTTACAATTCACCCCCTCATCATTCATTATTAAAAACATAAGCTGAATTTTGTCTCAGTATATTTAAATATTTTCCATCCCTCCTGCTTCATGGATGTGACTATACCAAATCTGATTATGGATTTGCATCCGAACATGTCAGCCAAAACACATTGTCTAGCAAGAATCTGTCAACTCCAGTTTTGAAAGTCTCAATAAGGCTAGCTTCCACAACCTCATGGGGCAGGCTACTGAACATGCCGATCACCCTCTGTGTGAAGTAATCCTTCCTGCGGATTACTCCCCATCCTGTCACCCTCCCCCCCTTAAAAAATTGAATGCACTCCTTATAGTTCTGCTTGTACTCACCAGTGCAAACATTTGATTACTTTTATAAACCTTCCTAACAACAGCTTCAAAACTGGAAATAAAGGACAATTTCTAACCTTTTCTCATTTGAGCTGAAGCAAATGCATATTCCAAATGGAAAAAGTTCTTACAAGAATGGAAATTATGCCATATGGATGCCGGGAGACATGGGTGCACTAGGGGACAGGTTAAAGCTGTCTGGGAAATGCCAGGGACCTGGGGTTCAAGATCCAGGGGGCCTGAGTGGGACCCAAACAGAGGAGGCTATATATATTAATCTACAATCTTTGTAGCCACATGAAAATATTGTACTGCAATGACATTGATATGTACTGAACGTATGTCTGTGGAAAATATTTTCAGCAGCATTAAGCAGAAAACTAATAAGATAGGGTTCACCCCTAAAAAATACATTTTTGCCATTAATGTTCCATCCTCAACAAGTGCCCCATATAAAAAGTCCTACTAACGTTAAAAAACAAGCTTCAGAAAATATTGGCAAAGTGTTTGCTACCATTTGTATGTGACATCTGAGTGAGAGAACTATTTTAATAGTGCGTAGTTATCATTTAATTAGCCAACAAGCACTGTTGGATTCAGGTTTCACAAAACAATCACACATCATTCTTGAGGAGAGTTATACAAATTAAATGCTTCCTCTCACTATAACTGGTCACCCTACATAATCTTTTTTCATTTCTTCAACTCCTGCAACAGTTGCAAACTACTGTAGAGTGTTATAGTTCAAACAAAGCCCCCCTAAGACTTCAAATTTATTATGCCATTCATCTTCAAGACAAAAGACCTGGTCTAGAAAAAAACTCACTTTTTTAACAGAAAGGCATGGTTGTTATTTATGGCTCAGATACAAGGAATGAGTTTGGGGAATTTATCAGAGATGAAGGTATGAAATGTTTTAGCTTGTTCGCCTCTCTCTAATCCATAAACCATTTTCTTAGCCACCCAAGTGAATTCTAATGGAACAGAAGTGATGAAATAATATTTTCCTAGCCCTTTAACACTTTGCCTACTGTGTGCACTGTGTGATTTGCTTTAGATAGAACTGTTCTGACTTGAAAATAATTAGTCATTTTTCAAGGACTGGGATACAGTCACATAAACAATAAACCACAAGAAGCACCAGTGTCAAATAAAGTCATAAGCTTTTCTTTGTATGTTACAGTAGCTATCACCCTGATTAGAAATGCAGTCTTATAAAATCATGTTTACAACCATCTCTAGACAAAATGTATGCTCTGTTTCCTGCAGTATAACAGTGACATAAAGTTCATTAGGATTAAAAGATCTTATTGTGCTAGACAAAAAATACCTATTAAAAACATAAACACTGATTCACCCAATTTGAAGGTTTAATGTACAAGAGAAATATTATTTCCAGAGTGGGGTTAGAACCCCCTTCAGACAGAAAATGTTACGTAACTGATTCCAATTTGGAGGCTTACTTTATTGCCCATTCTCCCGATTGCTCCCATCCCTGGAGCATCCATTTCAGGTTCAGGAGCTGGACCACAAGCCACTGCTATTTGCTCTAGCAATTTAATGCTAGTGGGAGTCACGCCTGCAATAAAAGGCACTTTAAAGTCCCAACCGCCACTTTTGCGGTCACATGGTGACTCCTCCAGTGGTCCCAGTCACTGTAAGGTGCAGAGTGGGGGCCAGTGATTTGGGTTGGGCTGGAGAAAGGCCGCAAAGTAGTTGGATGGGGAGCACCATGCACGCTACTGGATTCGGGCCTAGTGCCATGAATATTAATGAAGGGGTATTAATATTCATGAGCGGGTCTGCTCTCTTGGCTGGGGTTACAAGTTTTGGCAGCTGCTGCAAGATTAAAATTGTAAATATATGTAAAACAAAAGCAGCAGCAGCAAGTATGCTAAAGGGCTAATAAATTATGGGGCATATGTAAATAAATAATGTTTATGCTGGCTGCTCCAGATCACTAAGGTTGGGACTCCTATAATCTGCCAGTCTGCTGCCAAGTGGCACCATATTTCAGCACCAATGACAGGTGAAGGACTGTATGGAAATGTTTAACAAGGGAGCCTTTAAGATGGCACAGAGCTGGCAATTGACCAGTGGGACTACAATTAAAAATAAAGCTTCCACCTGGCTGCACCAGAACTTTATTATTAGACTGTGTGAAAATGCAGGGAGACTGTGTACACTTGCAGCCATTTCTGCATCATAGCAGCCAATCAGAGATCCAGGATTTCAGAGCAAGGATTGTTGGGACAATGCCAGAGACTTATGGGACTTTGCAAAAGGCTTGTGAAGAAAGTGCAGGTACTAAATTCTGGTGCCAAAACAGGGAGCCAATGAAGCATCGAGTGAGGCTAATGAATATTCATTTTGTGGACTGATCAGTAATTTCAGCCAATTGTGATGGGACACACAAGTGGACTCAGCCAATTGGGAGCCCCAGAAGGACTCCATAAAACCCAGAGATTTTCAGGCTGAGCTCAGTTCAAGCACAAGCCCCACTACAACAAGGAGGGCTCAGGCCCCCAGCTAAGAAAATGGGCCTAGTTCAATTTAGTGTGAGTCTCCCCACGGGGGGGGGGGTTCTGCCTCTGTCAAAGAGAAAGAGTGGCTGCAAACAAATGAGTTGCAGGCCTGGGGATTGCCAGAGATTGCCCTCCAGGGCTAGCTGTTCCTTGCCACATTAGGGAAATGTGAAAAAGAACCTAGCATCCACCTGCAGTTGTGAGAGAGCTATAAGAAATGCTTCTTCCTCAGCAGTGAGAATGCTAATGAATGCCTGTAACATTCAAAAATGGAAATGCCCTTGAATCTGTCTGAGTGAGTAAACTGCTACTTCCAATTGCAAGTTTAGCAAAAGATCTGTTGTGGGCCAGAAAAGCCCATTTGAGTTAAAGTTGTGACTGTCTGTACCCTGCGTTTAACCAACGCTCAAGAGACGGGTGGATACCTATTTATTTATTTTATTTATTTATTAAATTTTGGTGACAGGGTAGGCCCACTGAGCCCCGAAGGTCCCTTTTTCAGGGGCTACCGGGATAACAATACAAGATAAAATACAGTGGAGAAAAACTTTTGGAAGGATGTGTCTTAAGAACCAAGATAAAGCTAATCTAATTTTCTTTTAAGGGCCCCAACTCAGCTGCAACTATCAGGCCTGCACTATTTAAGACTGTAGTACTGGGTACGCAGAAAAGGTTTTAGAATTGTGGGGTTCTAATACCATTTCAGACTGGTATTGTGTGGGCATCTAACACTAAGTTTCAGTCATCTAATGCAGGTAGCTAGATAATTAGGAAAACACCTGAATCCATCAGAAGGTTTGTGATGGCCAAATATCAAAAAAGGGTCTGGAAGTAAAATGCAAAATGATTATTGTGATTTTATGCCAATCAAAACCGAATGCCAATCCAATCTAAAACTAATTGTAAATAACTAACCTCTGCTTCCAACTCCCCATTCTGAACCCTCACCCTATGTAAATAAACTGTTGTCACTGTTTTGCATATATCTGCCATGAGCATATTATTAGAGAGAGTCAATAATTAGCAAATGTCTGAAATGTAGGGTTTTAAATTTTGGGTCATGTCTGGGGTGGCACTATGGTAATGTGGGTGGGTACAGCATCCCAGAGGGTTGTACCAGGTATTAATCTGGCACACTGAAAAGCATACTCTGGGTGGAGGCACTGCACATTTTTTGTTATCTTGGGAAAGTGCCAGTTTTAAAGCAAAACAGAAAATCAGGCCCTCAACCTTATTTCGGCTGGCAAGGCAGTGGTAGTATAGCCCTTCAGATGGATTGCACTAGGATTACATGAATGGAGACACCGCTGGGATCTCCTTTATTCCATGACATGCCCATCATGGACCCCCACCCAGCTCCTAAGCATTGGGACCCTTAAAATGTCTACTGCCTGTATAAAGTATTATAAATTTGTTTTGGCACTAATTTCTGCACTAAGCCATTGTTCATTGTTGGTCAATGAAGTATGTAGGAGGGATGCCCCCAATGGACAAAAGTGGAAATGCACCGCATATTTAGTCCAATGTAGCTTTTACTTTTAAGGGTCCTAAGGGAGAATGCAACATCTGAAAGTGCTCACAGTGTTTTGTAAATGTTTTATTGCTGCTTAAGTAGAAATGTATTTGTTTAGACTAGGACATTGTAATAACTTGATACTAGTTAGGAAACCATGTGTCTAGTTAGACTAGTTAAATGTTTAAAATGATTAAATTTCACTTATTGGGTGCCAGGCTTGGTGAGGCCACCAAGCTTTCTCAGGCAGGGGAGAGTGTAAGGCCCTCCCAATTGGGAGCTTACGTCATTGCCCCTTATCCTGGTTGCTCCCATTCCTGGAGCACTTCCTGTTTGCCTGTATTTGTCCCTGGAGTGTTCACCGCCATTGGCCCTGGTCCTTATGTTCCCCAGATATTCCGGTGTGTGTGCCCCAAATTGTCCAGTGCTAGTCTTAGCCCATTTTGGGCTCAGGAGCGGGACTGTGATCTGTCACTGTTTGCTATAGCATTTCAGTGCAAGCGGGAGATATGCCTGCTCTAAAAAGTGCATTAAAGTAACAACCACAACTGTTGTGGTCACAGGGTGGCTCCTCCAGTGGTCCTGGTCCCCATAAGGTGCAGTGCTGGGGCTGGTCACTCGGGTTCAACCAGAGAAAAGTCACAGAACAGTTGGATGGGGAGCACCGTGGGCTCCATTTGATTCAGGTCTAGTACCATGAATATTAATGAGGGTACATTAATATTCATGAGCGGGTCTGCTCTTTTGGCTGGGGTTACAAGTTTTGGCAGCTACTGCAAGATTAAAATTGTAAACATATGTGTAAAACAAAAGCAGCAGCTTCAAGTATGCTAAAGGGGCTAATAAATTATGGGGCATATGTAAATAAATAATGTTTATGCTGGCTGCTCCAGATCACTAAGTTTGGGACTCCTATAATCTGCCTGTCTGGTGCCTAGGGGCACCATATTTCAGCAGCAATGACAGATTAAGGACTCTAAGGAAATGTTTAACAAGGGCAGCCTTTAAGAGGGCACAGAGTTGGCAAATGACCAGTGGGGCTACAATTGAATTTAAAGTTTCTACCTGGCTGCACCCGAACTTTACTATTGGGACTGTGTGAAAAGGGAAGTGGACCGCATACACTTGAAGCCATTTCTGCAGCACAGCAGCTAATTGGAGAGCCAGGATTTCAGAACAAGGACTGTTGGGACAATGTCAGAGGCTTATGGGACTTTGTAAAAGGCTTGTGGAGAAAGTGCAGGGACAAAATTTAGGTGCTAAAACAGGAAGCCTATGAAGCATCAAGTGAGGCTACTGAATATTCATTTCGTGGACTGACCAGTAATTTCAGCCAGTTGTAATGGGACACACAAGTGGACTCAGCCAATCAGGAGCCCCAGAAAGACTCCATAAAACCTAGGAATTTTCAGACTGAGCTCAGTTTGAGCGTGAGCCCCTCTACAGGGAGGGGGGATCAGGCCCTCAGCTCAGAAAATGGGCCTAGTTCACTTTAGTGTGAGCCTCTCTACAGGGGAGGTTGGTTTTTGCCTCTACCAGAGAGAAAAAGTGGCTGCAAGCAAATGAGTTTCTGGACTGGGGGTTGACAGAGATTGTCCTCTGGGGCTAGCAGTTCCTTGCCTCATTAGAGAAATGTGGAAAAGAAGTCAGCAACTGCCTGCAGTTGTGTGAGAGCTGCAAGGAATGCTTCTTCCTCAGCAGTGAGAGTGCTGATGAGTGCCTGTAACTTCTGAAAAAGGAAATGCCTTTGAATCTGTCTGAGTGAGTAAACTGCCACTTCAAGTGCAAGTTTAGCAAGAGATCTGTTGTGGGGCAGAGAAGCCCAATCGAGTTAAAGCTGTGACTGTCTGCACCCTGCATTTAACCATTGCTCAAGGGATGGGTAGACACCTGCTTAAAGTGACCAGAGAAGGGTCCAGTGATTCATAACTGCTAATTGTGACTGTGTGATGTACCTACAGGACTGGAAGGGTGGTTCCCTAGAGATGTGGAGCTTATCCAGACAGTTCCTGGGAGGGCCAGTAAATGTCTTTATGTCCATTTCACTGACCTACACAGCCAGTATAGTGTTATGGCTGTGCATCTGTGTTAGTTTGGTTCTGGCCATTTGAACTCTCTATTCCAGAGGAATTACCACCCCGTAGAAGTTCAAAAGGCAAGGAACCCTCAGAGAGGGTTCCACCTCTAGAGGTGCCATGGGATGGCTCCCATGGCTAAAGTTACCTTAGGAATACCCCTAAGGAGAGAGTGCTACCGCTGGAGGAGGAGGGGAGGATGGTGGGGCAAAGAAAAAATGCTTCACAATGAGGCTAAGAGAACTGCTTATATAGCTCAGGAAGTGGGAGTGGCTGGCTGCTTGGCCACTGAATTCCAGGCAAAGCCTTTCCAATTCACTGACCTATACAGCCAGTATAGTGTTATGCTTGTGCAACTGTGTTAGTTTGGTTTTGACCATTCACACTCTCTGTTCCAGAGGAATTACCACCCTGTAGGGGTACGAAAAGCAAGGAACCCTCAGAGAGGGTTCCACCCCTAGAGGTGCCACGGGATGATTCCCATGGCTAAAGGTACCTTAGGAATCCTCAAAAGAAATGTAGTACAATCACCTCCAAAGAAGGAGGCAACACAAAGCATATGAGCAAGCAGTAACTGTAACGTAGTAGTAGAGAAGCATAGGCAGTTTGATAATACAATGAGATGCTCAGTTGGATAACGTAATGATTGCCCAGGCTTGCATAGCATGATACTGATTGTTTGCATTGAGTTTAGGGGATCCCCTAAGGAGAGAGGGAATGGCAGGACATCCTCCACTTCCATCCAACAGTGGAACCTACCTAAAGAAACTAGGGGAAACAACTATGCTAACTAAGTGTTATGACCTGAGGCAACAGAGGAGAGAAAAAACCCTATGACGAGGAAATCTCTGGTGATCCAAGGCCTAGGTCACCTTCCCTCCAGGCTTGGGATAGTTTATTTAGTGATGGCTCTGCAGCTGCAATTTGGAAAACCCAATTAAAGGGAGGTGGAAAATATTCCAATTTGGAGGAAGGCTCTCACTCAAACCCTTTAGCGGGAATGCTGTGGAAGGTTGCGAAAAAACTCTGCAACAATACATGCATCCAAGGCAAAGGAGGAGAGCAACAACTGCTGAGGCACTCACCTGGCCTACCCATCCTAAATCAAACCAGGTGAACCAGAGGCAGTCATAGGGAGAATGTGGTGAAGGTGCCTTGCTAGGGAAATCACTAAAGTCAATGGCTAACCATTACAGTGGAACACTAGAGCCAAAGGAGGTAACTTTTTCCACCCTTCACCGCTATTCTTAAATTCTATACCAGGAGTTGCTGTCATCTAGCAGGCAGCTAAAGCCAAGAAGGGGCAAGGACATTCGCAGCTATGGGCCAGGTGAGAAGGATCCCGCCCCAAGTTGGACACACTCAGGAAGCGGACTAAATGCAGAGCAAGACCGTTGACTGCAGGAATCCTGCTCCAGAATAGAATGGCTGGCATGCCCCAGAAATTGATTTAGAGCTGAAAAGCTGGTGAGCTGAATGAGCATGGCATGCTGAGATTGTAATGAGCACTGAGTGCTGAGACCTTGCAAGGTCAAATGCACATTGAGTGCAGAATCTCAGAGGCTGAAGCCAAGGGGATGGCAGTAGGCATGAAGCAATGGTTTGCGTAAGTGAGGTGCAACAGTTGCATAAGCAAGTGTGGACCTGCATGTAGGTCAGTAAACAGTAGTAATAAGTGGACCTGCACATAGGTCTGCATAATGTAGGGCAAACAGCACTGAATAGTGGGGTAAGACAGCCAGCCATTTCAAATCCAAATCAAGGTGACAAACTGAGGATTTTCTGCAGTGAAGACAGGATTTAGAAATGAAATAATTAGCCACATTGGCCACGACCCCCGAACACCTCCCAGTCCCCACTGTAGGACAAACAAGAAAGCAATGGAAGGGCCGAGAACAACATGCAGATATTAAAGCTAATTTAATAGCTTCAGCAGGAGCTTTAGTTAACCTCAGAGTAGAACAAGGTACAAAGCAATGGGAGTAAACAAAACAGTAGCAGTAAGCAATTAGGCCTGTGCAGCAGTAATGAAAACAATTGAGTACACTGAGTTGTAACTGCAATAAACAAAAAAAGGAGGCACAATGCTCTGAAAGCACTGTCACCAGGCAGTGCAATGAGACAGCTGCAATAAGGTAATTAGAACAAGCATGAGTGAGCGGTATTGCTAAATTCAAAGTAAATCTGAGTCATGTGAAAGTAATCCAGTATGCAACACGGAGCAGCTATAGTTGAGCTGAAACACACAGATCAGGTTTGCAGTTGCAGTGCAAGTAATTTGAGAGTTGTGAGTAACTGAAAGCAAGTATTATGAGCTCTGGAGTAGCAGCGTGCTAGGAGCTTAGAAAAAAAGCCGCCCCAAAAGACAAAACCAAAGACACACAAACACAGAAAACAGGGAACAAAAACAGAAGGAAGCACACACAGCCAAAGGCAAAATACAAACCAGAAGCAGGAAAATAAACACAGAAGCCCAGCAGAGACAAGCAGGAGCAGCAAGGGGGGGCAGCACATGCCCCAGCCAGCCAGGGAGGACCAACCAGCTCAGAGGACAAACAGACAGAGAACTTCGGCTGGAAAGAAAAAATGCTTCAGAATGAGGCTGAAAGGAACTGCTTATATAGCTCAGGAAGTGGGAGTGGCTGGCTGCTTGGCCACTGAACTCCAGGCAAAGCCTTTCCAATTGGGAGCTGCAAATGCCAGCAAAAGACAAGAGGGACTGTGATATCATGTTTGAGCCTAAAAGAGGCTAGTGGTCAGTTTGCCAACCAGTAAAGTATTTAACCTTGAGAGAAGCTACAGTAAGCTCAGTTGCTAACAAGCAAGGGTTTCAAGTGGTAGAGAGCCAGGCCTCAAACCCTGTCTGGTGTTTTGGATAAAGAGTTATGTCGTAAGCTCCTTTTCCTGCTCTAAAGAAAGATAAGATATTGCCTGAAAGACTGTGTCCTGTGATCTGCTATGGGAGCCACGACCTGGGCTCTGGTCATTGCACTCTGCTGTGAAGAGTGTATGTACGCATCCCTAAAATTGCTGGGAGTGCACCTTTGGTGTTAAGACTCCAATCTTAGTAGCAAAATGTCCATGTCTGCCACTCTGGGCACATGGCTAAAGATTGTGACTACTTAAAGAAGCTGCTGAATGTATGACTACTAAAATGTACAAATGTGCCGAATGCAAAAAGTAAATTCAGACTTGCCTGGGAGACAGCCTAGTGGTGTGCCACCACCTAAGGCACTGCCATATTTGCTTCCCCCAAGGGGTCTAGCCAGAAGTGGGGGTCTGAAGCATGCTGGCCCTGGTCCCAGCCTGGTCTTGTCCAGACGTTTCCACAAAAGAGACTTCCAGTCCAGAGAAGGGGCAACCAATTTAAAGCTGAGAGAAAGTTTCTAGCTTGACCAAAGTTGCAGGACCCCTCCCAAAAAAGTTAACATCAAAAGCTGCTGCATGCATCTCAGTCAAAGCTGATCCTGCAATTACCTGAATTGCCTTGTACAGCCTAATTTCGACCTTGCTAAAGATTACTTCAAAACCATGAGTAGGTGGCGTCATTCTCTGTCACCCTGTGAGCACTGTAAATAGTTTGAACCAACCTAATTAAAAGGGAAATAATGTATCTGCCAAGTTCAGGAAGTATGTGTCCTAAGAACCAAGATAAAGTTAATCTAATTTTCTTTTAAGGGCCCCAACTCAGCTGCAACTATCAGGCCTGCACCATTTACGACTCTGGTACTGGGTACGCAGAAAAGGTTTTAGAATTGTGGGGTACTAATACCATTTGGGATTGGTATTGTGTGGGCATCTAACACAAAGTTTCAGTCATCTAATGCAGCTAGTTAGATAGTTAAGGAAGCACTTGAATCCATCAGAAGGTTGGTGGTGGCCAAATATCCAAAAAGGGGTTGGAAGTAAAATGCAAAATGATTATTGTGATTTTATGCCAATCAAAATCGAATGCCAATCCAATCTAAAACTAATTGTAAATAGCTAATCTCTGCTTCCAACTCCCCATTCTGAACCCTCACCCCATGTAAATAAACTGTTGTTTCTGTTATGCATATATCTGTCATGAGCATATTATTAGAGAGAGTCAATAACTACCAATTGTCTGAAATGTGGGGTTTTAAATATTGGGTCATGTCTGTGGTGGTACTATGGTAATGTGGGTTGGTACAGCATCCCAGAGGGTTGTACCAGGTATTAATCTGGCCCACTGAAAAGTATACTCTGGGTGGAGGCACTGCACATTTATGTTATCTTGGGAAAGAGCCAGTTTTAAAGTTAAGTAGGAACCCAGGCCCCTCACGCTTGTTTTAGCCAGCAAGGCAGTGGTAGTGTAGCCCTTCAGATTGATGGCACCAGGGTTACACTCATTCTGAAAAAAATATGGTACTTGTTTATTGTAGACTTTCTAATGCAGTAAAATTAACCAAAAGAAATGATAAAAATGAAGATCAGAGGTTAAAATCCAAACTGGAGCTGTATGATATCCTCCACAGTGACAGAACATAAATTGTTTGTCATTTTTTGCTAGAAATATATAACTTGCACCAGTACATTGTCTACAGGCCCCTTGAATCCTATAGCATTTCCAGGGTAACCCATGCATCATCAGTTTTAAAAATCAACTCTCAAAGAGTCACTAACACTGAAATGTATCTTACATTTTGCAGTTCCTCCAAGCCAATTCTGTCTCACTTGTGAAGATTCAAAGGCCCTCTCTTTTGTCAGTGTTTCCTCAGTATTATTTCTGGACTATAAGTTGTATAAAAAGAATAGAAAACACATTTGCGTGACATAGAAAGGAAAGCTAATCACTTCCTATGGCAACCTTAATGATCATCTGCAACATAAAATGAAGTTTGCTTTATTTTTAGTTTTAAGCTATATTTGTAATAAAACACCCTTTATTTATTAATAATAGTGAAATACACATTTGTGTTATGTTTTTGTCACTGTTTCGTCCATGTATCTGCTGGTAGTTGTCAGGGTGACAAAACTTCGAGGTAAGCAGCATGATTTTTAAAGACAGAGAATAATATTGATTTGGATCAGAGAAACAGAAACATAGACTTTGATGGCAGATAAGGACCGCTTGGCCCATCTAGTCTGCCCATTTCCCTACCTACAGGATAGGCTGCAGATCCTAGTTAACCAACAGCCTATTTCTTCTTACCCCCCAAAAGAATTGCCTTATGTCTGTCCCATGCATTCTTGAATTCTCCCACAGTTTTAGACCCCACAACCTCCTCAGGAAGGCTGTTCCATGCATCCACTACCCTCTCTGTGAAATAATATTTCTCACATTGCCCCTGAACCGCCCTCCCCATCTTTAAATTGTGTCCCTTGTTCTTGCCACGTCTCTTTTTTCTGAAGATGCTACCCTCTTGGACTTTGTTGATTCCGCTGAGGTACTTAAAACTTTCTATCATGTCCCCCCTCTTCCTTCTTTCCTCAACGGTATACATATTGAGCTCCTTTAGTCTCTCCTCATACGGCTTCTCTTGCAGACCCTGCACCATTTTAGCTGCCCTCCTCTGGACTGCCTCTATCCTGTCTATGTCCTTGCGGAGGTGGGGTCTCCAGAACTGGACACAGTACTCCAGATGGGGTCTCATCAACTGTCTGTACAGAGGGATAACAACTTCTTGTTTTCTGCTGCTGATGCCTCTCCCTATGCATCCCAGTATACCCCCAGCCCTTCCTACTGCCTTCTCACATTACTTGCTAACCTTAAGGTCATCTGATAAGATTACCCACAGGTCCCTTTCCTTTTTCGTTGTTGTTACTACCTACATCCCATTGTGTATTCTTCCCCTTGGTTCTTGTTTCCCAGGTGCATTATTTTGCACTTCTTTGCATTGAATCCTAGCTGCCATACTTCTGACCATTCCTCCAACCTTGCCAAGTCCCTTCTCATCCTTTCCATGCCTCCTTGTGTATCAACCCTGTTGCAGATCTTTGTGTCATCTGCAAAGAGACATACTTTTCCTTTCAGTCCCTCTGCAATGTCACTTATGAAGACATTAAAAAGGTCTGGACCCAATACTGAACCCTCGCGGTACCCACTAGTAACCCTCTTTCTTCAGAGTGGACTCCATTTACAATTACCTTCTGTGTCCTGTAGTCCAGCCAATGTTTTACCCAGGCTACCCTGGGACCCACCCCAGGCTGGTTAATTTTACTATTAATCTTTTGTGTGGGACTGTGTCAAATGCCTTGTTAAAGTCTAGGTAGGCCATGTCCACAGCCCGTCCCTGGTCTACTACTTTGGTCACCCAGTCAAAGAAATCTATTAGATCTGCCTGACATGACCTTCCCGCTGTGAACCCATGCTGCCTTGGGTCCTGTGCCCCACTGGCCTCTAGGTACTCAACTATTCTTTCCTTCAGAAGTGACTCCATCACTTTCCCTACCACAGAGGTCAGATTGACAGGTCTGTAGTTTCCTGCCTCTGTCTTGGTCCCACTTTTGTGAAGGGGAATCACATCCACCTTCCTCCAGTCCTCAGGTACCACACCATCCTCCCATGATTTATTAAAAAGAATTGCCAGTGGTTTCACTAGTTCCCCCCTTAATTCTTTTAGAATTCTGGGGTGAATTCCATCAGGCCCTATTGCTTTGTCCACCTTCAGTTTCAGGAGTTCTTGCAGAACCCTTTCTTCTGTGAAAGGACTGGGATCGACCCCCTATCAAGAGTGCTTCTGTTAATTGGATTAGGCACTTCCCCCTCCTCTTTGTGAATACTTGGCAGAAATATTCATTCAGTATCCTGCTTTTTCACTGTCCCTCTGCCCACCCACCGCTCATTCTATTCAGCCTCACTATCCCTCCCTTTGTCTTTCTACGCCGCTGATGTACCTATAAAAGGTTTTTATCCTTCTTAACTGAGTTGGCTATCTTTTCTCAGTTTGGGCCTTTGCTATTCTGACTTCCCTCCCTGCTTCCTTCTGCCTTAACTGGCACAGCTCTCTGTCCTGCTCTTTCTGTGTTTCCTTATACTTCCTGAATGCTATCTTTTTCTTCCTGACTTTCACAGCCACCTCTTTTGAGAACCATAGTGGCTTTTTCTTTTGTTTTGATTTGTTTATTTGCTTCACACAAAGGCTTGTTGCCTCTGTGATGGCAGTTTTGATGATTGCCCATTGCTGCTCCACACCTCCTTCTAGCCTGTTTGATAGTGGTTTTCTGAGGCACTCTCCCATCTTGCCAAAGTCAGCCCTCCTGAAGTCCGGTACCCTCACTTTTGTGTGGCTTGCCTCTGTAGCTGAGTTTAATGTGTACCACACTGTTTGATGGTCACTTGTTCCTAGATGGCAACCCACTTCTAGATCTGAGATCCTCTCACTGCCCCCATTTGAGAGTACGAGGTCTAAGACTGCTCCTTCACGAGTGGGTTCTGAAACTGCACAAAAGGGCAGCAATTAAACACACACACACACACATACACATACACTGGCACAACCCTTTGTTAAATGTTGGCAAGTTTTTTTTGTTATAAATTAAAACTATTTTCTAACACATATATTGTTAAAGTAATACAGCATGAAGGGCATATATTGTGGGCTAATACTATATCTGGTTGACAGCTATATGATGATAAAGTCTATTTGAGAAATGCCTTGGTCTGCCTTTGATGATTCTAGGACTCCCCCCCCCTTCCCCGCAGGTCTATACTCTACCAGCATAGTGCTCCGCTCTTTACAAAATGGTCCTGGACAAGTGTTGAGTAGGTAATGTCCACCAACCCTTGAATGTCCACCAACCCTTGAATTACCTTAGAGTTTATATGTATCTGTATATTGGCTCTATTGCTATGTGCTCTGTATTTGTTTCTAATCTAGATGCTCCTGTCATGTACACTGTTCCTATTGTAAATACCATAACATTTTACAAATATTGTTTTTACCTTTTTCTTTGTATCATTGAATTTCTGTACCACTAGACATTTGTGAAAGCAAATATTTTTGCTCACATTCTTTCCAGGATAAAAATAAAATTGAACTGAATTGAACCGAAGTGTAAATCCAAAAGAAGGTAGGTGATGTGTCTGGTGGGGTGCCATTGGGGAGCAGAGAAAAAGCTTGATAATAACAAATGCATGAACTGGCTGCTTTCATGATGGGCTGTCAATCACTAGTCCCACTTGATGATCTGTATATTTCCTTCCTCCCTCTCCTCTTGCAGGATCTGGTCCTTTCTCTAAGTAGTGTATGGAGTCAGCTAGAAAGTATACCTTGCTATGGGAGGCAATCTGATATGTGCAACCAGGTCTTGTGGATCTCGAACTAAGTGGAACAACCAAAACCAGTACTAAGTAACTAAGTAGGCAGAACTGTTGAGATGTCTGGAACTGAGGCAACTGTTAAATGATAGGTGGGATGAAGGGAGAGAGAAAGAGAAAGAATCACATGATAGATCATAAAGAGAGAATAAAAAAAAGAAATACATTCCTCTACAATTAATAGCCCAGGGATCTTTGACAACAGGATGCTTCATCTTGCTCATGCATGCTCACATAATTTCCTAGATGGAATATGTATGCACAGTAGTGAATGTTGTGGGGGTCAAATGTCAGTAGAAACCTTGTCTTTGCATTGCAGAATGATTTTTTAAGTAATATATTTAAAAACTTTTTTTATTACCACAATCATGCTAAAAATAGTGTGACTTGACTCATGGAAAATGAGGGGGCCAAATCACAATGAGACACAAATAGAACTCATTTGCTGAATTGTTGCTTTTAGTTGCCAGTGATATTTAAACTATATAAACTACCAGATAAGAGTAATGTGACACAGTATTAATACACTTTAAAACTGTACAGCCCTATTGGCCAACAGATAAGTATCAGACAAGGTAAGTTCTCCATGTTCCAAAACAAAGTGAATGCTACGTGGAAAGGCATGTACCATTGCATCACCCAAAAGCTGGAATATATGGCCAGACCATGTGAAATGTGTGGACACACTTTTCTCCGGTTCGAGATGGCTGTGTATGAACGTATGAAATTGCCAGCAGAAAAAGGCCCACAGGTCTATCAAGTCTGCCCTATTGTGCAGCTATTAGTTTCATATCAGGTTGTCTATGAATGACTTAGCACCCAGTTCCCCATGAACATGTGGTGCACTGCTGGAGAGAGGTGGCCCCCTTCTTCCCACACTCCAACCCAGTAACGGATGGCTCTCCTCACTGACCTTGTGGTTGGCTATTCTTTGCCAACAAGAGATCCACAGTGCTATGGTATCATTATGTTTAGGTGGGATTCTGACTTTGAGGCATTCAGTCATAATCCCACAGATGGTACCTTTGCACCATTTGCTTCTCAGTCAAGCACATACACCAAATGCATTTAAACAAGCCCTTTAGCTGCCACATGGCATAAAAGGTCATCCAATGTAGTTTAGAGAACAGCTTCCACTCAGCTGTTATGCCCTATTACCTAACACTACAGTGTCAGCATCACCATCACTAACCATATCAATGGCAATTGCACAGTACAATAAAGAACACTTCCACCACATTGACCTGAATGCATTTTTAGCTATATTGAAAATGCAGTAGGAGGTGCAAGTGCACACTACTTCTATCAATGGTATTGTTTACCACTGTACATTCAGTACATACAGTGCCTCATATCTTGCTCACATCTCAATGTTATTCCCCCAAAATGCTGTGTAATTGTATATGTAAAATCTAGCCTTGGGGATCTATATAATGTATATATTATACCTTTATGTCAGTGCAACCCTAACTACTATACATGTTTATAACACTTTTGACCATTTTACATATGCTATGTATAATAATCCACTTTGGGTGTGCATCAGCATTGCAATAACCTCATTTCCTGGGTGGCTGAAACCCCTTTGCTTCACCTCAGGCCTTGCAATCCACTCAAGTCGTTCGGTTATTACAACATTGTCTCACACCTGACCGTGAATTATCCCTTATGTAACCAATTGCACATATGTAAGCTAAGTAAAATGTGCTACTGCTATTTTAAATGCCTCCCTAGGACCCTCTTGAAAACTAGAATAAGGCTACCCTGATGCTGAAAATATCAAATATAATTAATAACATGCACTCTTTCCTATAGCAAATAAAGGGAAACAAGGAATTAAAGCATGTATAAAGTGTGTATGGATCAGGCCCTAAGGTTGCAGAGTGCAGTAGGTATGAAGAGCATTAAAGAAGCAGAGTATAGTAAGATTAACTCCACACATTTTATCTAGTAGTATATCAAAACAAACTGCTCAATCAGTTAGTATAACTGGTCATTAATTGTGCTTTTCTAAGTAGGGATGACACATGCATACTGTTGAATTAGTCAGTGAAAACTGTCCATAAAGATCACCACTGGGATAAGAAAACAGTTATATTTTGTACAGGGAGTTGTCACTTGTACAACAATTAAACAGTTCTGTAAGATGATTAACTTCACTGCATAGTTAAGTCTTCTCATCATTCACAGTACAAAAACATCATGGAGAATAAAGAAAGTGGAGTATGGATTTATGTGAGTGCTGGCATGCCAGTGCATTTTCAGCCTCCCAAGAAACAATCTTTCTAAGGTAAGTCATATAATGTATGTGGTTACATGGCCTTTTAATTCTGAATCTCTTTGTTGCAACCTTTACAATTTATTGTAAATCATAATTTTCTGATGTGGATTACTTCCAGCTATGGACTAGAATAAGAATATCGGGGGCCCCATTCTGAGCCACTGTATTTTGGGTTTAGTAGCTACAGTGATCATTTTGCACTTGTTTTCCACTGCAGCCCCAGTAAGCCATGACCAGCAGGAGTTGCAGCATCTTCCAGTGATCATTGCTGACATTCTGGAAAGGGAAATAGGCTAGCGTGAAAGAATGTTGACCCTCACAGGACTGGCCTCACAGTACTATGACCTCTCCTTCTTGGTACAAGTTAGGCAACATACAGCCATGAATCCACAGACCACGGGAAGTTGTTGGGAGAGGACTACTGCTCCACCAGGGATGGATTCTAGTGTAGGTGGTTAATATGGGGGACCACTGGATTACCAGGGGATGTCAAACAGGGGACAGGAGGAGAATCATTGAACCCCCTGGGAACTAAAAAATTATGGGCATATAGAGTGGGGCAACACATGCTGCTGGGAAACATGTGTGCCTGGTTCTGAACCCACTGCACAGCTTATATCATGACAATTTCAAGTGCACCATGGTTCTCCCTGGCTACTCTTCCCTGCTAAATATGCTCATGTCTGCAGGCAGGTTCAGGCCCCACCTATAGCAGAGAACTGGGCCCAAGATACATTTCACATGCAACCTAAGCTAGATTTCAATTTACACGCCGAGAGGTAAAGCATGGGCAGTACTGTGTACTGTAATTGTTTCCTGTCCAATAGAGTCCCACTAGTGCACTGGTATTAATAATTTGTTACAGATGAAAAACACACTGCATGTAATGGTGTATTATGTTATCATAAGGCAACACATGAAATGATACTGCTAAAAATAAATCAGATTATTATTGATCCTTACACCTGATTTTGACATTGTTTGAGTTTTCAAATCTAGTCTCATCCTACATCACATCTGTGCTCTACAAAACTGATCAACTGTGCTACAAATATTTTGTGTTTTTCAGTTGTTTTACCCAAGATTAAGTGTTGGTCTCTTTGTGCTGACTGTTTCCCTTTAAAATGACATCAATCAATGTTGTCTTTAAAATTAACATGATTTCTTACTGAGAAAATTTAATTTTCACCTACATTTGACTTTTTCCCCTATGTTTCTCAGTGTCTGGTGACAGTAAAGTATAAGGTTAATAACATTAACTATCACTGGGCCAGTTGGTAAGTTGATATGTTCAAGTACCTATGGATACATAAGTACTTTGACAAAAATCTGTCCTGATCTCACAAGTCAGATCTTTCCACCATCACAAGATTTGTCAGAGGCATTCAACCCTACTAACTCCAGGAAATTGGAGGTTATGTAAGAGGGACTCCCCAAAGAAAATGCCACTGGTGGAAAAGGGAAGAGTGGAGGTGCAATGAAAATTGAGCACTGAGGAAGGTAAGGCTGGTGCATTTTATGATGTTGGGGGGCATATTTCCCCACCACCCACTGTACCTTAGGCACATGCTATCTATCTATATATATAATATACATATATATATATATATATATATATATATACTTATATACACATTGGTACATTTGCCAAAGTCTCTCTTGAGCTAAAAACCATGACCTTTACAACTCCACAAGAGTTGCAGGACTCAACCTGACTGACTAAAGGATATTTGAAGGGATGTGTGAGAGAACAGCTCCAAAAAGCCAAGAGAGAATGTATGTTCAAGCATCACAGATTAACCTCCAGTATGCTAGCTCAGACATCTTGTCACTGCAGAAGTGTTTGACCTTTGGCACAGAATAGAGGAAAACTACCCAGTGGAGGAAGCCACTTGGCAACCAACACCTTAGATCACCTTTCCTACAGATGCAGTTATATTATTCACCAAAATAAAACACAGCAATAAAGGAGTAGTAGAACATGAATGAAAATGAACATATCACTGCTTCAGCAATATATATGAGAAAGGTTAACTGTCCTTTCCTTCTATTTTGTGACTGAGGCTATCATCCTTAAGATTGTGCCTTGGAGCACAACCCCATGACCCAAGGAAACTACATCCAAGCTATGGATCCACCCCAGAGGACCCTGTCCAAATTGTAAAAAGTTAATTCAGGTTTATAGTAAATAGAATAACCCCAATTAGAGAAAGAAGACTATGCATTTTAACACCTGAAGTACTTGCTTAGCTGTTCTGTCTCTTGACCCATAAGGAGGCCTGCCACCTTGACAATGACCTATAAGATACAGTACATGGGTGTCAATTTCTTGAATGTGAAGTTGAGTATTGGAAAATATGGCACACAGGTGCAGTATGCTTACTTTAGTTACAGATTGTAAATGGCTAGTAATGATTATATGGAAATGATGTATTGTGGGTGTTTGATGGCTAAGAGTATAGCATTCTATGGCATCCTTTCTTTGGCAAAGACAATGAAGCAATGATCTGACAAAAGTTTGTCCTGAGACCCTACTTCAACTTAGTGTTAAGTTGTGGTAGACTTTTCTTGTGGGGGTGATCAGGCTATGTCAGGCATTTCTTAAAAGATTTCTATTGGTAGGCATGAGTCAGTGAAGTTTATGTGAGCTAGAAACCATAAGACTATTTGAGTAAAAAAGTAAACTTTTCATTTGTGGATGTCAAAGCTATAACTCATTTTGGAGCTTCTTGCTTTGTTCATGGTTCAGTGAGTCCATGGTACTCAAGGGGCACGGAGCCCTTGATGTTTATGGGGCTTGGAGTCCTTGATGTTTAGGAGACCTGGAGTCCCAAATGTTATTGGTGTATATGGGGCATTGAGCCTTTCATTAATCTTGGTGCATGGAGCCTTTCATTGTTTGGAAGCTATGTTGGATGTGGGCATGGTACTCTGTTGGTGGTGGGCATGAAGCCTTGTTGATCATGGATATGGAGTTCTGTTAGTCACAGGCACAGAGCACTGTTTGTCATTGAGGAAGAGCCCAGCTGGTTCTGGGTGTGAAGCTCTTCAGTCATGGTTGTAGATCCTCACTGGTAATGAGTGCAAAGCCCTGGAATTAGTAGCATAGGGTCCTATAGGTCATGGGTAAAAGTCCTGTAGTTTGTGGGCATGAAGCCCCATAGTATGTGGGACACCGACACCTTACTGTTCATGGGCACTAAGCCGCTGACATCACGGGGCATTTAGCCCTTGTTATTTATGGATTGCTGAGCTCTTGCTGTTCATGGATTGCTGAGCCTTGTGTTTGTGTGGTGCTGAACCATAATAATTATTAGGGTGAAGACCTTGCAGTTCATAAAGTGCAGATCCCTCTGCCATGAGAATCATATGGAGCAATTATCTGTACTTGTGTTATGCTAGTCTTTTGATTTCTGAGATGTACTTGCATACTAAGTCTTTCCGTATTCACAAGAGACAGAACAGCCCAAAATGGCAGGCTGGTAGAATAAGAATTAATAAAGCAGGACAAAAACAGAAGGGTTCAAAGCTCTAACACTGAGGGCTACTTGATGTCTGTGGGATGTGAGCCCCTTGTCATTTGTTTTGTTTGGAGCCCTTGTCAGTTGCAGTGAGTGGAGCCTTTGGCAGTTTCAGGATGTGTGCCTCTTGTTGGTTTCAGGCCACTTGTTGGTTGTGGAAATGGAGCCCATGTCATTTGTGGTGTGCTGTGTAGTTGGTTTTAGTGGGGCATATGGTACTTGCTATTTGCAACGTGCAGTGCCCTTGTCATTTGTTGGAAATGCAGTAATTGTTTGTGGGCATGGATCCCTGATTTATTTTCAGAGTGGGTAGCACTTTTTTTTTTTTCAGGCCTATGGTGCTCTTACCATTTGTAGGGGGTGTGGAGTCAATGTCTTTGGTTGGGAATACAGCCACTGTTATTTTAATGTACAGAACCCTGGTGCTTGTGAGATGCAGAGCACTGTAGCCCTGATTTTTTGAGGCAGCATTCACTATACACAGAACTGTTGTGTTTGTGGGAAATTGTAAGGCATATATAGTGGTAGGGTATAATACAGAAATAAATTAGGACATCTAAACCCCCAAATGACAAAGGGTCTGATACATGGTTACCAGTGGCATTGCAGGAAAACATCGAGGGTATAGACATCAGGTGAACAAAAACCAGAAGGAGGGCTGCATGATGCAACAGATCAAAAGCAACCAACGAACAGCAGCCATGTCATTACCAGATGAGAAGGGGGCTCAGAAGCAGGCAGATAAGCAGGTAGATAGCTAGCATGAGACCCACAGTAGAGTCAGTGCACAGCAGGGGAGACCTTGATGACATGTAAAACAGACAAACATCAGGCAGTGGCTGAAGAGCAAGCAGGGTGGCAGTTAGCCAGAAAAAGACAATAGAAAGGAAAGAGAAGACCTGAGCATTGATGGCAGAGGAGAGTACTGCATTGGTTCTTACCATAAGAGAGAAAATGGTATGACCAAAGGGGGAAAAGGTAAGTGAGCAGCTAGTACTGAGATGGGTCACAAAGAGAGGAACTTGGCAGCTGAGGTCAGAAAGTCACACCACAGAAGAGAGGACAGTCATTAGAAGCAGGGCATCAGCACAGAGGGCCAAAGTATGGTATAGGAAAGAAGCAATGAGAGTGGGGACAGAAGAGATAGAGTCAGTTACAGGCATGGAAACCAGGAATCAGTGGAAACACACTGCCAGTACAAACAATATGGGGTATGGAGTACAAAAGAGGCCAGGAAGAGCAGCCAGGAGGGGAAGGAAGAAAATCCTGCCAAACCAAGCAGTCAAGGGCAGAGGGAGGAGAGCAATAAGCACACCAGGAGAACTGCAAGGAAAGTCAAGTGTTGAGGAAGGTAAGGCAGGCTCATGATGTCATATTCTAGGGCAGAACATACTTTCCTCACACTACTGACAAAATTCTTTACACCGGCTCTTATAACAAGCATTTGTCAATGCCGAATGTTGTCGCGCTGGCATTGGTAGTGCAGTACGGGAAAACATTTTGGGCAGGATGTGTAAAATGGCAGCTGTACAGTTCCTAAGGAGGTGTAAAAAAATGCCAGTGTTGTGTGTGTGGCATGTAAGTATAGCAAATTTGCGAAATTATAGGGGTGCATGGGAAATGTACAATGCACGCTTGGAACACATTCATTTTATGAGCGTTCAGCACCAAATTTTCAACATAGGCATTTTAGCACCTCTGCTCATGTACAGTGTCACTGTTATTTCCTCAAACTGTCCCAAAAAGTAATTTCACACAGCGACCGCTCAATTCTGCGTCGGAAGTATGAAAACACATTTTGGGCTGGATATGTGAGTGACAGCTGCACTGTTCATCAAGAGTTGTGGAAAAATGGCAATGGTGAAAATCCAGAGTAAAAATATTACAAATGCACGACGTTATGAAAGTGCGTGAAATCTGCCAACGCACGCTCGTAACACAGTAATTTTATGGAGTATCATCACCAAATTTTCAATATAGGCATTTTAGGACCTCTGCTCATGAACTGTGTCACCATCATTTTCATAATCTGGCTCAAACACTGATTTCCCACAGCGATCGCTCTATTGCACGCCGGAAGTGCGGAAACACATTTCAGGCAGGATGTAGAAAATGACAGCTGTACTGTTCATAAGGAGGTGTACAAAATTGACAATGTTGAAAATCTGGCATGAAAATATTGCAGATTCGCAAAGTTAAGAGCCTGCATAGCAACTGTGCAATGCACGCTCATAAAACAGTAATTTTTTGGATTTTTTCCACCAAATTTGCAACATAGGATTTCTGAGAGGCCACCTCATGAACACTGGCACTGTCATTTCGTTAATCAGTCCTGAAAGGTGAGTCTGTGCAGTGACTGAGAAATCACCTTTTGAGGCCAATTAACGCCATGGCAGTGACAGAATTCATGAAGATGGGTCCCAAAAACCCCATGTTGAAAATCTGGTGCCAAAATTCCAAAAAATCCCAAGATATGCAGAAAATTTGAAAAAACCCTATTCATTCCATTATACAGCTTACTGGCATTTCCTCAGTTCGCGGTCAGCTTTGAAGAGTGCAGATGTGTTCCTGGTCCACCGAAGATCATCGCGCTGGACTCCGGAGGTAAGTATGGGGTGAGGGGTGTGTGGAGGCAGGGTGCAGTGGGTGGGTGCAGGTTGTGGGAGGGGCCTGGGAGAGCTCAGAGGGACCATTTCCTCTTTACAGGGTGAAAAATAAAAGTCATTGGGAGACGTTTCCTGTTTAACAGGTGCTTTGGCATGCTGGGGTGGGCTCCCAGTGTGCCTCTTGTTTGTGAGGGTGGGTGGGTGCATTAGCTGATGGGGGATTGGGCACCCCTGTCAGCAAACAAGGAAAGGACGGGGGGAGCTGCAGGAGCCGAGGGAGATTGGGCATCCCCTCGGCTATATAAACAGAAGGGGGATGACATTATGCCGATGAGGAGTGGGCTCCCCCATTGGCAACATTCAAGGGGAAGGAGGGAGGGATACATGCCAACGGGGATTGTGCACCCCCGACGACAAAGAGAAACTGTTGGTCATGGGCGCATGATGCCGAGGGGGATTGGGCACCCCCTCAGTAATCAAAAAAAGGGGGGGTGTTACATGATGCCAATGGGGATTAGGCACCCACGTCGGCACACAATAAAGGAAGGGGGGTTTGCACGCAACAGCGGCAGTCACTGCTGCCATGTTGCTTGCACTTAGGGAGAGGTGTACTGTGGTCACACTGCATGAGAGCTTCACTATCATTGCAGCGGACCTTTTCATTGACCTCTTCACCTCATTAGCCAAGCAGGGTGTCGGCCCCTGCTGCTGGCTGATTGAAGAATGCAGGACGCACCTACTGGTGCATGCCCTGCATTTGCCCAACAGTGACCGTGCCTCCAAAGCTGCACTGTCCCAAGATGTTGGCTGCCAAATGTGCCAACATAAAAAACAAACTACAGTACCTTCTGAATCATCAGAAAGTAGACTGTATATAGATATATCCTGGCTCTGGTAAGTACCAGACCTGCCCTGGAGTCACCACAGTAACCTACTGTTATTAATTCTAAAAATGAACATCCTCAGTACTCTGTGATGTACTTTTTGTGATCCTTGCCTTGGGATAGACTGGAGGTTGTGCAGAGGAGAGCAACTAATATGGTGCAGGGCCTACAGGGGATCTTGTATGAGGCGTGCCTAAAGTCACTGAACTTGTATTCTCTGGAAACTAGGAGGGAGAGAGTGGATATGATCAAGACATTCAAGTTCCTGAGGGACATTAATACAATACCCTAAACTGAACTTTTTAACAGGGTTAGCAGCTTAGCCACTAGAGGATATGAATGGAAGCTATGGGGTAGAAGCTTCAAAAGAGATCTAAGGAAGCACTACTTTACTGAGATGGTCACTGAGCCATGGAACAGACTACCTGCTGAGGTGGTGGGATCAAGGACCATGGCTGCTCTCAAGAGGGGGTGGGATAGGACTAGGGCCCACATAAACCTAGAGGATATTGGAATTGGGTTGGGGGCTAGGTCCTGGGACCCATAGAAGGTCTGAGAAACTCAAGGGCAGATTTGATGGACTAGCAGTCTCCTGCTGCCATCATTTCTATGTTTCTATGTTTCTGTTGCTTGAATTTCAGTTGTTGGGAATGTATGGGCCAAGAAAAAGCTGATATCTTAAACAGGTACTACTGCTCAGTTTTCACAGTAGAGGGAGGAGGGGACAGACTGCCATGTAGAAGAAAGAATGGGGTGGCAGGTAGGTTGACACAAGTCCATTTTCAGAAGGAAAGAGTCTTGAAAGGACTTGCAGCCCTGAAGTGGATAAGGCTATGAGACTAGGCAGGATACACCCCAGGGTTCTGAAAGAACTCTTGGAGGTACAAACTGCCCCACTGACAGCTTTGTTCAAGAGCTCAATGGAAACAGGCATTATTTCATAAGACTGAAGCAGGGCTGATGCTGTCCCTTTGCATAAGAGCAGCAGCAGGGATGAGACTAGCAACTATATGATGGTCAGTCTAACATCAGTGGTGGGAAAATTAATGGAAACCCTAGTAAAAGAAGGATTTGTCATGCAACTAGAATCCATTTGGTTGTAGGAACATATGTACCATGGATTCATAAGGGAGAAGGTCATGCCAAATGAATTTAATAGATTTCTTTGGCTGGGTGACCAGGGAAATAGACTAAGGGAAGGCAGTGGATGTGGCCTACCTGAACTTGAGTAAGGTCTTTGACATTGTGCCACACAGGAGGCTGATTAGGAAGTTGACCAGCCTAGAAGTATTGTCTGAAGTGGTAAACTGGATTATCAGCTGGTTAATGTATTGAAGACACAGGATGGTGGTTAATGGCACTCCTTCTAAGGATGTGATACTGATCAATGGGGTACTACAGGGCTCAATACTGGGACCTGGCCTCTTCAATGTCTTCTGAGGAAACACTGCAGAAGAACTGGAGTGAAAGGTATGCATTTTTGCAGATTACACCAAAATCTGTAATAGGATTGACACTCAGCATGGGGTGGTGAAAATGTGCTGGGATCTCAAGAAACTCATGGAGTGGTTCAAGAAATGGCAGTTGGGGTTCAATGTCAAAAAGTGCTACATTATGTACCTAGGCATATGAACCTGAATGCTGAGCATAGAATGGGTGAGGGGATATATTGGTAGTCACAAGACAAGACAGGGATCTTGTGGTTATCATATAAGAGGACATCAAGGGGGCAGTGCAGTGTGACAAGACCACGGGCAGGGCTAGTGTGATGCTGCGGTGTATCGGAATGGGCATCAGCAAGAGGAGGGAGGGGGTGCTGCTGCTGTGTCACTCTCTGGTAAGCCCCAACTTAGTGAACTGTGTCTAGTTTTGGACACACTGCACTTCAAAAATGACATACACAGGGTGGAGGCTATCAAGGAAACGGCAACAAAAATGGTGCAGGGTATGCATGGGAATCCTTGTGAGGAGAAACTAAGGGATCTCAACATGTACACCCTAGTTGAGAAGAGAGAGAGAGGTGACATGATCGAGACCTGCAAGTACCTCATGGGGTAAATAGGGTGCAAGTGGGGAGCCTCTTTCAAATTAGAATCAGCACCAGGACCAATGCACGTGCAATGAAGCCTGAGGGGGGAGTTCAGAAGAGATGTGAGGAAATATGTTTTTCACTGAAAGGGTGGCAGGAGCCTGGAGCAGACTGCCAGCAGACATGGTGAGGCTAGATAGATAGATATTTTTTATTTATCAAGTGCCCAATTCCTGGGACTCTGAGCACTGTACAATAAAACCATAATACAAAATACAACTTTAAAAAAACAACAAAGCACACATATAATAATATTGTTTTAAATACAGATAGATAAACTCCCATCTATCAATTCAAAGCAGCATCAATCAATAAAAGCTAGCTGGAACAGGTATGTTTTTAGTCCCCTTTTAAAGGCTTCGTCCGAGGGAGCCCCCCTCAAATAATCAGGTAAGGAGTTCCACAGGGTTGGTGCGGCTGGACAGTAAGATACCAGGAGATCTTGCAGATAGGTAGGACCCCCATCATGTAGGGTCTTATAAATAAGGATCCTCCAATCATGTAGGGTTTTATAAGTAAGGAGCCCTATCTTGAAGACAGTCCTCCACCTGACTGGCAGCCAGTGCAGCCCACAGAGGACCAGGGTAATATGTTCACATCTCCTTGCCCTAGTCAAAAGTCTCATTGCCATGTTCTGCACCAGCTGCAGCCTGCGGAGGTTGCCTCCAGATGACCCAAGGTACAGGGCATTACAGTAGTCCAGCCTGGAAGTTATGGAGTAGGCTAGAAAGGTGGGAGGCTTCAAGTATGCATAGTATAAACATTTACTTATTTATTTATTTATTTATTTACGAGTTTTACCAGGAAGGCATACTAAGCAACATGCTCAATTCCAGATGCAAGGCATGTTACAAAAGATGCAGGGAGGGGGAGGGTTGCTGGAGAGCAGATAGGGTCTGCAGAAATAGACTTGGCAGGGAACACTTTGGCAGAGTGAGTAGGCCAAGCAGTGATTTTCTGCTGATAAATTCTATGTTTTCATGCTTACCCTTTCTCCATGTCTACAGCTTGGCCACCCATTTCATCTAAAACAGCCTCCCCTGCCTCAGTTCAGATTTCCCCAATGCTAGAAGTACGCCCTCAGCAGCAAACACACCCTTTTGAGTTTCTGCACCAGTCCCTCTGTTGTTATTCTTCTGTTCATTTACCTACTAAATATATTTTTTAATCTTGCCTCTTTTTCAGACCGCTACTCTATATCTAGATGCTGCTACCATACTTGCTTAAGCAATGAATTCTACCAACATTCATCAATTATTTTCTATACCAATCCCACCAAGGTCTGGCTTGAAATAAATAATTTTTCCCTACATCTGCTGCAGATAATGGTGTCCAGATCTGACCCCCCAATTGATGGAAATGGGCTTTGAATGCCTTAGTATTCCGACACCACCCCAGCAAAACCTGCACATCGACTACAACCCATTCGACACCCACAGTGCTAAACTGGTTGTTGCATCAATGTGTCAACACACTGACACCCGGTGTTGGCTGCTGTCCCCCAACATCTGCCCCCCCCCAAGTTGATAATCCTTAAGTACGGGGGATACGGGTGGGCACAGACCCCCCGCATTAACACTGAACAGGTGCCAGTGTGTTCAGGATCATGGTGTTGTCAGTGACTATTTGTTGGTGTGGGGGAGGTCTGCAAATTTGTTTCGCTGTGGAGGGGTGGAACTTTTAGTATCTGCCCAGTTTGTTGACCTGTGGAAACTGCGGTCTAATGACCATCTACTTTTCCACTTATTCAGCACTTCCATAGTATAAACAGGTTCAAAATAAATAAATGAACTTTCAGAAATGCTTGTTCAATGAGTGGTCTGAGTCATAACACAGCAAGAGGAAGTTTTTAAAGTTTGCCATTTGAGGTTCACTGAAAAAGCAGTTCCTATGCCACCAAAATGATAAAAAGGTTGGAATACAATTGAAGATCCCAGTTTCTGGGTCTAAATCTAAGCAGTCCAAACATTTAATTGAACACTGGACACCTCTTCATTGGTCATTTACAAAACCCCTCAGAAATGCAATATCTGTGATATAGGCAGAACAAAAGTAAATAAAAAAAAATAACTGTGGATGATAGATTTTTCTTGCATTTCTGCTACAGTGTTCTGGTAGAAATATGTACAAAAAGAACAAACTTAAATGGAAAGTATTATAGCTATCTGTGCTAAACATTTTGCCATTGTCCTCTTTGTGATGCCTGTTTAAGGATCCTACCACAAGTGCCACTATTATTGTAAGCTAACCCTTGCATGCTACCAGTGACACACTGAGTCAATTGTTTTTCCCTCTGGGATATCCTGATAGGTGACTGGTAGGGTAACTGCAGTGCACTTTTGAGTCTGAATGGGATGGAATACTTTAATGTGACTAGTTGTTCTAAGCAACACTGGACCAAATGCAAACATTTTGGGTTGCATTGCTTATGATGAAACCTTGTCAGCCTACCCTATACCTGATTTGTATACTGCTACTCAGGTTTATTTACATTAGGGTAGGATGTGGTGTATCCAGGGATTTACAGAAGAAGGGTGCACTTGCTCCCTCCAGCAAACAAATATCTCTAGGGGGTCCTGGTGCACGACCCCTGGGACATTTTGAAAATGTAGTGTGTGAAATGTTGCATTTTGGTTCATTTTAGGCCGAGGTTCAGGAGCAGACTGTGGATAACCCCTCAATCTTCTAGCTGTCTTTCCATTACAGAACAGCTGCAAACAAAAATGGCTATTTCACAGTGATGAGAGGGAAGCTGAGGAAGATGGCTGCTTGTTGTGTTAGAACATAGAAAAGTATTCAGTGATGGCAGAAAAAGACATAGTCCAACATCCAGTCTGCCCATGGTTCCCTGTATACCTGGGAAACAAGAACCCAGGGGAAGAATACACAATGGGTGGGGAGGTAGTAACAACAACAAAAAAGGAAAGGGACCTGGGGGTAATCATATCAGATGACCTTAAGGTTAGCAAGCAATGTGAGAAGGCAGTAGGGAGGGCTGGGGGTATACTGGGATGTATAGGGAGAGGCATCATCAGCAGAAAACAGGAAGTTGTTATCCCTCTGTACAGACAGTTGTTGAGACCCCATCTGGAGTACTGTGTCCAGTTCTGGAGACCCCATCTCCGCAAGGACATAGACAGGATAGAGGCAGTCCAGAGGAGGGCAACTAAAATGGTGCAGGGTCTGCAAGAGAAGCCGTATGAGGAGAGACTAAAGGAGCTTAATATGTATACCCTTGAGGAAAGAAGGGAGAGGGGGGACATGATAGAAACTTTTAAGTACCTCAGCGGAATCAACAAAGTCTAAGAGGGTAGCATCTTTCAGAAAAAGAGACGTGCAAGAACAAGAGGACACAATTTAAAGTTAGAAGGAGGGTGGTTCAGGGGCAATGTGAGGAAGTATTATTTCACAGAGAGGGTAGTGGATGCATGGAACAGCCTTCCTGAGGAGGTTGTGGGGTCTAAAACTGTGGGAGAATTCAAGAATGCATGGGACAGACATAAGGCAATTCTTGTGGGGGGTAGGAAGAAATAGGCTGTTGGTTAACTAGGATCTGCGGCCTATCCTCTAGGTAGGGAAATGGGCAGACTAGATGGGCCTAGCCGTCCTTATCTGTCGTCAAAGTCTATGTTTCTATGTTTCTATGTTTCCCTATCTAACCCCAGCATCTAATATCCATGCAGGGTCCTGACGTTCCCCATTCACCCCTCTATTCCCCTCCCAGTATCTGTCACCCCAAGAAACCATAATACCCTTTACTCTGTCTCAGCCATACTTGAAACCATTAATGGGTTTGTCAGTCACCAACTCAGCTGGTAAACTGCTCCATGGTTCTGCCACCCTTTCTGGAAAATAATACTTCCTCATGTTCCACCAGATAGCTCTGAAACTCACACATGCAAGGCAACCTGTTACTGCACTGTGATGGAAAGGAACCAGGAGATGGTCTCAGTTTAAAAGGCCATCTTTCTTTGCTTAAAGTTTTCAGAATAGGTATTTCCAGGCCAAGTCACAATGACTACAACACAATCCACGAAACACCTACCAAAAATGCACAGATAAACCACATATACTGTATACCATATACTTCCAAGGCAGGACCAAGACAATCTCAATTTTTTAACCACAAAATTGATAGACACTATTGGAAAGTTTGCTTACAAATGTATATTTTCCCCTTCTAACTGTGGAGACTGTGTAAGGTTCTGCAGCTACAAAGTTAGCAACATTTAACACATTTATCTTCTTCCCAGAGAGGGAAGGGGGTGCAGGTAATCCCATATAATTTGGACTAGCTTGGTCTGGGGAAAGGAGGGCTAGACAATACTGCTTATTTTCAGCATCGTCCAGGGGGAGGCAGTGTACAGATGCAAACCAACTGACATTAAACCAGATTAAGCTGTATTTGGTATTTTTAGTGAATGGTGGAAATTTGACAGGGATACTGGGAAAATTCTCTTACTCTTTTCAAGAAGTGCCACGGGATCTTTAACGGCAACCTGAACAACCACCACTAAAGGCAGAGATGTTGTCAAGCAAGTTCAAACAAGATAAGATCACCTCAGGCCATGAAATAATTGCTTCCTGTGTCTTTATTTCATGACTCTGCATGAGTATTTCCAAGCAAAGAAAGAGGGTCACAGGGCCACTATCTAAGTTTATGGAGTCCAAAGATAAAAGGCCCACTGACCAACAACAGATTTTAAAAACTGTCAGCAAAGAAAAAGGGCATTTTGTCTTTGGACTCCACAACCTTAGTGAGTGGCCCTCTGGAATATAATCCACAAAACAAAAATTGCACAAATTAATTGCCTGGGCCATGCCTTTGAATGTTTTAAGTCTAGAGGTATTTCATAAATCAGATAATCCCTACACTTCCAACTTCTGAAGTTACTGCCCAGGCAATTGTAATTTTTTTTATTCAAAAATTGCTAAATACTGTAAGAAGAAAACTTTTTTTGCAAATGCCAGCACATCACAGGTGCTATTTGCAAGCAACTTTGCTAAAATCAGACTACTGCTGTAGCAACAAGTCAACAAGCCAGGTAACCTTTTGATAAAGGATCCATTGTATCTGAAACGTGTCAAGGCACTGTGGCACTTTAATAAATTTGGGCATTAATTCACATCTTCAGAGAGCAGCATCCATTATTATGCATGGTGGTGAGTGCTGGATTCGTTTACAACGTAATGTTTATTTTTATCCTGAGCACCCCGACCTAGTGCGTCTACTCTGTTTTTTGCTAAATGACAAGCCAATTAAATGTAACTTAAAAAAACAGCAAGATCAATGAGAATGTAATCAATCCTGTACTGTGAGCACAGTGAAAAAAAAAAAACATACCTGGACAGCGAGCTTTGCTGATGTAAAAGAAGGCCTGTAGACTTGGACTGGTAAGAGTCTCTCAGCATGCAGGTGATGAAGCAAAGCAGGAACTTGATAGGAAGGAGTAAGTATGGAGATGTGACTTTTATGGTCCAGGTGGCCCCTGCTTCAAACTCATGAGATGAGGGAGGGTGGGGGGCTTTGCAATACAAGGGGACTCACACCTGAAAAAATATGATCGCCATTCCCCCCCTTAACCCATGTAAAATCATCCACAGGAAGAAATATAAAAAAAAAAAAAACAGTCAGCCCAGCCCAGCTACAGAACCTGAAGACCTCCCTGCCCAAGCCAGTTCAGTGCAAAAATGTTTCTTTGTGTAGGAACCTGTTAAAACAAATTCCACTCTTAACTTGCCTTCTGAGTGCAGGAAGAAGAGAGGAGCTATGAAATTGGGGATGATCGCTTTTCTCTTCTGCTCACTCACCCATGCCAGCCCACAGTGCTTTGTTGTTGACTTCAGAGTAGATAGACGGGCCTTATCTCATCACAGCCTGGGTTCGTCCCCATATCAGCTGTGCTGCAAGTTTACTTCTTGTAATTGGCTGGGCTGGTGACTATAGTGGTAAGGAGCAGAGACCAGTGGTTGTACTGTGCCCACCTAGGTCAGAGATTATCCAATTTTAAAACACACTCTGCACTCACTGAAACTATGAAGTGGATAACGACTGCATTTTTTCATTTGTTTGCTTGCTGTTCCTTACCCAAAGTGAAGTTCCCATCATAGCCATACCAGTTAAGTTGCAAACTTGCACCACACCACAGTGTAAACCAGCCGTATCCATCAGTGAGAAAAACAAAAAATAAACCGCACTCAAAGCCAGTGTAAGGATGTTCCAAACTCTTCATTCAGCAATGAAGGTGAACGCATAGCAGACTCAGCCACAAATTGCCCCAATGTTTCACGCAAGCTTGTTTTGTCAAAAAGCTGACTTGCAAACCTACTGTAATGTCCCATTTAAAATGCAACCAACATATACAAGGTAGGTGAAAAACATTAAGAACATGCTTAATAGCATGAGTAAAAAATGAATCAGACTAGAATCAAATAGATGTAACCATAAATGTTCATTTGCTCAATACCATGATGTTAATTGAGATCCTATGGCATTATAAACATTTGCAAGCCCAACAGAATGAATATGTACATAATTTTAAATAATCGTATTACTACACTACATGCAGGGTTAAAATGGAATAGTAGTGTGACAGGGCTCATTGATAAACCTTATATTGTATCAGGCTTCAATACTAAAAGATGCAGTGGCAAATGCCAATATGCTATGAGTACTGACACTTCAAAAAATGCCCATTTGTTTCGCATATAATCAGAAACTGCTTCTGCAGCATGATAACTCTTTGCTAAGGATTATAAATACCTGAACATATAGATACCATTACCCAAAAGGAATGTGAATTTGATTAAATGCAATCTTGGTATAGAAATCTTATTATTTACACCATGTCTTAAATAAGACTTCACTTTGAAAAAATTTTAAAATGGTTGCCAACAAATTTTAATACGAATGCAATTCTACCCAAAAAGGGAATAAAATGCTAAATGCCAGATCCATATGTATGAGCCAAGACACTACTGCATCATCAATACCAGTAATCTACCATATCTAAATTATTTTCCAAAAGGAGATTTTGAAAGAAACAGTTGCCCTCATTGTACTGTGCAGCCATGATAATAAAGAGTGACTCTTCATTTCACCCTTCACCATATGTGGCCATACACCAGATAAAAAAGGAAGAAGGGGGGCAAAAAATCTGCACTGGCAAGTCTGGTAGTAGTTATGCCCAAAATACTGAATTACCTTCCAGAATACTTTACTGTATCATGCCACACCACAATGGAATTTAAAAAAAGGTAGATTCCTAACAATGAGTGGTCTAAGTGATCAATATTCACTAAAAATACCTCCACCAACAGCTTAATCTGGTTCAAGGTCAGTTGGCATTCATCTGTATCCCCCTCCCCCAGGTCGTGCCTGAAAATAGGCAGAATTTGTCTAGTACACTTACCCAGTCAACAAAAACTAACTAAATAAATATTATTCTGTAACTAGAATTAAAATTAAAATTGAAGGAGAACGGGTGTTAATATAGGTCAGGGAATTTCACTGTACATACAGATGTGAACCTATAAGTATGAGGCCAATTAAGTTTTGTCATTCAGACCCCTGTTTCTTGTTGCACCCAACTTATGTATCCAAAATCCTTCCCTTTTATGGAGTTTTTAACCAAATCACCTCCTCTTTATCCATAAAAATTTGTTTTTGATCCTCTTAAAGGACCATTTATGTAAAATAGGACCACCAGAGGAGATTATGTGTGCTGCCATGGTATACTTTTAACTTTTTTCCCAGTCACCCTAAGATGTCAGTGTCAGTGGCTCAGTAGGTAGCACACTCGCCTCTGAGGTGGGGAGATCAGAGGCTGTGGGTTCAGTTCCCACATCTGGCACTTGGGTTAATATCCCAATACTGACACTGTAGTGCAGCATGGGGGTGCTGCACTTCTAAGGTGCCATCTTTTGGATGAGACGTTAAACTGAGGTCCCATCTTCCTGGATTGGTGGTAGTTCAGGTGAATACTAAAGATCCCATGGCACTTATCGAAAAAAAGTAGGGGAATTGTTTATTATAAGAAACAAAAACATCAGTACATATGCCACAAAACAAATCAAAAGTAGAATCAAACAAAAAATAATACATTCTCAAAAAAGGATACCAAGGAGACTCTACAATTCAGAATAAATTAAAAAGAGATACTGAAAAGAAGAAGAAAAAATAACATGGCTAATGCTGTCAGATCCACAAAGCATTTCAAAGCCAATAAACATGTTTCCAATATTCATGAAACTTATGAGTCGGCAAAAGTCCCAATTCAAAAGTTTTCTGTGTCAGTAGTGCTGATTCTATATGAGTAAGCAAAACCGAAGGCAGGGTATAAGTATGCTGTAAGGAAAATTGACATCATGCTTGCCACATATAGAACTTAATACAGGCAAAAATTACATTCAGTGTGTGGGGATAATACCGCGTAAAAAAAAGCGGAATAATCCCCAAGCACCAAGAATACATAAGAAACATATCTAGAACCACCCCAGACCCACTTAGGGATCAGAGTTGCCCAAAAAAGTTTAGCATAATGGCAGGAAATAAAGAAATGTTCCATGGTTTTCTCCAACCCTATACATTCAAGGCAAATACATTGTCGCTCAGTAACAGCTTTATGTTTCAGATTTCCTTTGACCATGACAGCTAAGCCATGTCACATCCCACATCTTAGCAGGGATACGTTTATCAGTAAGGACTCCTAAGGTCAGATGAGTTTTGGAGGGGAAACATCTTGGAAAATCAACAGAAACTAAAAAATGCCTAGTCATGATCTCTACATACAAGGCCTTTCTGGAAAGTCAGTGAATCACGGGTTGAGCAAGTTTCCATGTTCATATTTTTGACACTGCCAAATAAATGAATGAAGAGGCACCCAAATTTGACTTAATGATAGGAGCCTTGGTAGACCACCTGGCCAAATAAATATTTAATCAAATAAAATGTCCAAATATCCCAAGGATGAGACATGTATTGCGCAGGCTTCTTAAAAGTAGATTTAAGAAAAAAAGAAAAAACTAAAGGATTAATCATGTTAAGGCCACCCGCATTAATCCATAAATAGGTAAACTCTCGCTTGACTGGGTTCAACCGACTTCCCCAAAGAATTTGAAAGAAAATGCTGTATAAATGAGTATCATACTGTTTAGGTAATGGAAATACAGAACTAAAATACAAAAATATTGGGAGAAGAAATTTCTTTATAACCAGTATGAGCTTTTGTTAGGAAAAAGTCCAAGATTTCCATAATTGCACCTTACATTCACCCAATTCATTACATGGTTTCCAGTTAAGGTCAGCTAAATACCCATTTCCAAAAAAACACCCCAATATTTTTATAGGGCCAGGAGTTATAGTTATCTCCCCAATGAAGGAATCAAAAGGCCCCTTCCATAATAAAATCCCCTCACTTTTCCCAAAATTAATCATAGTCCCAGAAATAATACTGAACTGAGTTAAGGTATCCAGGGCAATAAGACCAGAGGCTTTATCATGTAAAATGAGACACACATCATCTGCATATACAGCCAATACCTGAGAGAGGACTTCTAATGTGGGAGTGAGGCCCAAAATGTTTGGATGATGAAGGAGTTCCTGGACCAAGGGGTCCAATACAAAAGTATACAGTAAAGGACTGATAGGGCACCCCTGATGTACACCCCTACAAAAATTAACTCCATTCCCTAATAATCCATTAACCAAAGGATAAATTCTGGCCTTATTATATAGTAGACGAATCCAAGATCTAAATTTCAAGGAAAATCCGTACTGGTAGAAAACTTGAAACAAAAAATCATGTGAAACTTTATCAAAGGCCTTTGCTTGGTCCAGTGATAATAAATACCCCATAAGTTTCCTCAAATGACTGCATTCACAAATATTCTGTAAAAGTGTTACATTTTGCTGAATATTTCATCCAGAGATTGAGTAAGTTTGTACTGGGTGAATCAGAAAGAGGGCTACTCGTTGAAGTCTGTGACACAAAATAGCAGAAAAAATCTTGTAGTCTGTATTCAGTAAACTAATCATCCTCCAATTGCCAATGTCATGTTTAACCCCTTTCTTGAACAGTAAAAATGGTTAGAGCAGCAGAGAACTCTGAGGGCAGTGTGTCTGTAGCTAACATCTCATTATAAACATGAGCCAGGATGCCGCTAAAATCATCCAAAAATAATTTATAAAATTCATTTATAAGGCCATCCAGTCCAGGGGAAATACCAGTCTTCAAACGGGTGATCTCCAACCTGACGTCTTCCTGGGTGATAGATAGATCCAACTCCTGTGATTGTTGAGGAGTCAGCACAGGGGGTGAGAAAGAAAAAAGATCACTCCAGTTACCCATTGGCTGAAAGGCTAGCCCATGTTGGTCCTGTAAAACACCTTGAACAATATGCAACATGTCAAAATCAGCAGTTTTTAGAATACCCTCAGAGTCAAAAAGACCATCCATAAGGTTTTTTTACAATGCTTGTTTACAAGCTGAGAATTGGCCAGAAACAGGAGAGGACTTAAGACCATAGGATAAATCATCATGCAGATGACAGGCCTTACCATATTGAAATTGCCTCATTTTAGTCTTGAGAAGGGAAATCTGCTCCTGAATATGAACATCCAAGGCAGTGGGAAGAGAGAATAATTTATAAAGCTGGTCCCTGTGACCTAAATAAGAAATATAATCTTCAGCCATGGATTTTTTTATCAAAAACAGAGGAAAAGCACTTAGATTCCACTTTAGTGGCCACCCACCAGTCAAGCCAAGAATCATAGAGCCCAGCCACTGACTGCTGGCGTCCAAGCACCTCCAGGAGAGCAGTCTGAAACCGAACCTGAGCAAACAATACAGGATTCAACTTCCAGCATGTGGGTATCACAGGGAATCGAGGAGCAATATGTGAAAGAGTAAAACAAACTTCCAACAACATATGGTCGGAAAACTCACAAGGGGTCAAACAAAACTTAACAGGTATTAACTGATGGGAAGAAAAAAAAAAATCTATTCTGGTAGCATAATTGCTCTGTCTATAAGTAGGCCTAGGATCAGATTGCAAAACACTATATGTATCTAACAAAGGGGCTTTTAAGATGAGTTTATGAAGAGCATGGGAATCACAGTAAACTTTCTGCTGTACCTGATCCTTACATTTTTAAATCCAGACCACAATTAAAATCGCCCCCCCGATGATGTGCCTAGGGGAAAAAAGATATTGTTCTATATCATGAAACAGGTCAATCCTAGCAGATTTGACTTAAGGAGCATAAATATTAATAAGACCCAGGGGATATCCCTTGCAAAAGCAATCGAGAAGCAGCGCCCTACCAGGGACAATGTCAACCATCCAGAGGACCTGAACTTGAGTGTGGCAAAAGACAATCCCGACCCTATCTGCAGCATCTGGACCAAAGGACCAAAAAGTTATGTACCCATAATTTTTTGGTTTGATTAATATCAAATATGGAGGTAAATCTGGTCTCCTGCAAAAAAAGAATGTCTGCAGCTAAAGATTTACAGAAATGCAAAAAACTCAAATGCTTCCTAACATTTTTAATGCTGCAGGTATTGAGGGAAACCAAAGTCAAAGAAGCCAGGGATGTAATTTAGGTTTTGTCCTTTTTACGTTTACGCCCACATGTTTCCTTGGACTCCAATAAGTGAGGACCACCCTCATCATCACATTCCATTTCAGAAAGAGCCCCAGATTTGACAGAAACATCTGATTCAGAGTCACCATGCTGATCCTGCAGGAGCTGAAAGATGTTCTGTGTGGAAATGGTAGCAGTCTGAGCCATCTTCTTAACATGAGATCTCGTGACCCATTTGGGGTGAGGCATCTGAAATTCAGATGCTGGGGGGGATGGAGAGCATAGAAGCCACTTCAGACAGCAAAGGCTCAGAAGCTACAGGAGGCTATTGAGCAACAGGTGCATCAGGGCTGGAATCTGAAGCAGGAGGCTGAGGTTTAGGAGAACCTGGAGGGGCCGAGAGGTGGAAGGGCCTTCTTCAGGGGTACCATCATTCTCAGATCTAGGCCAGAATCTACCTTGAGACTCTGAGATCAAGGTTTCCTTGTCTAAACCCCCTTGGTTGTTTTGTCCTGCATAAGGACACTGATGATAGGCATGGCCTTGTGCATCACAGAGGTTACAGTGGAAAATATTATGGCAGGTCCCATTATCATGATCCAATTCCCCACAAAGGGCACACTTAATTTTGCCACAAGCACTGCTCAAATGTCGGGTACTACCGCATTTGTAGCAGGCCTTAGGCTGACCTGGATAAAAACAAACCCCCCTGTCTTTGCCCCCATAAAAGCTATTCGGAATGTACTGTACATCATCCCCCACTATGTGTAATTTAATCTTGAATTTCCAACTCCCAGTCCAAATCCCTTCACCATCAATGATGGGTTCGGGGAGACCGAGCACAGTACATTTGCTTTCCAACCAATAAAGTATATCCCCCACATTAACTCCTTCATTCTGAAACATAATGTTAACTATTTTAAAGAGAGGTTTGGTAATTGGAATAGCCCAAAAGGTTGTCCATAGTGGAGTGCTTTTCAAAGTCTCGTATTTCTGCCAAAACTTGTCAAGGCCAGCAAAAGACCTAAAACTTATATCAAATGTGTCTTTCCCTCTGATATTAATGAGCTCATAGATATCTGAGGCCTGAAAGTTCATCGAGATTTTAAGAAGCCTCCGGGCAACATAGAATCTATCAGGGTGTTCCTGAAGGCCCCCTCTATATTGTAAGGGAACAGTATTATGTGTGTGGGCCTGTTCAAGCCTATTATGCCTAAACAAGTCATAAAAACAGGGAGCAGTCTGAAACTGATCCCGATGAGGGGAAGGGGGGGTTGTGAGGCAGGTCATTCCCCTCCCAAGCATCAGCATCCTTGCCAGTGGTAGAAGTAAAATTAGAGTGTTCACCTGGTGGTTGTGAAGCCGTAGCCATAGGTTCATTTTGGTTTGTCGAAGTCCCAGAAACAGAAGGTGATTCGGGTGTGAAAGACATCCATGCAGAGTCAGGGAACCAATGACCATCCTGAAATTTCCAGCCTGTGTCTGCTAAGGCCAATTCTTTACTCCAGTCGGTAAAGGAAAGGCAATGTCAGCAGCTCTCGACTTCTGCATTCCAGTGTGGGGAGTGTCTGACAAGTGAGTCATCCCAGAGACAGCGTCAGTATGCAGGGACTGACAGGCATCTGGCTTGTGTAAAGGAGCTGCCACAGAAGTACCACTGCCCCCATGAGCATCCTCAGGATATAAAGCTTGTGCAGAAACTGGAATCTTCTCTCCGGAGGACATCTCCGAAAATAAAGTCTCTTCAAAAGCTGCCTCTGCACGGCATAAACTGCATGTATCTCCAGCAAGCTCCTGAGGTAAGTTCTTAGCAAGAACTGCATCTTGAGGCTGAACCAACTCAGGCTGAGCACTAGAAATCACCAGACTATCACTAAGCAAACCATCCATCTCCATGGAAGGTTGAGCACTGTCTGCCATTCTGCAGACTAGCACGAGTAGCACCCCCTGCTGCCAGCAATGCAGTAGGGGAATTTCCCTGGTATCCTGGCCAAATTAACCCCATTTACTAAAAATACCACCAACAGCTTAATCTGGTTGAGTTTCAGTTGCTTACCATCTGTATCCCAGTTTGCCCTGAAAAGGGACTTCTAGGCCCAGTGGGCTTACCCGGTCAAAAAAATTCAATAAATAAATAATAAATAAACATGGTCTTCCACCCTTTCTTTAAGTTTTCTCTTAGTCCATCCTATGTAAAAGGCAGAACAAGTACAGGTTGCCAAATACACCACATGCATTTGTCACAATTAATAAACCTACTAATGATAAATTCCTCACTGGTACAAGGATGACAAAATGTTTTTGAGGGTGTAATGTGTTCACAGAATTTACACCTACTGCATCTGTGGCAACCTGATGGAAGGGAAGATAGCCAGATGGATGTAGTATGAGGAACTGGCTGCAGACTGTGGGTTACTATGTCTGTGAAATTTGTGGCCCATTTGTATACCATCCTAGGGTATTCTTGTAAATGTTCTGCAAGTTTTGGCTACGTACTAAGTATGCGCTAATTATTTCTGATGATGCGCTCAACCTCTTTAGACTGGAACTGGACAGAAGTAAAGTGTTCCTGTCAGTGGACTTATGGAATTGATCAGTGTCAATGCCATTACCCTCATTCTTGACATGTTAGATCTAGAAACAAAATGCTCTTAAAACTATACAAGACAGTAAATCACAAATAATTTATTACTTGACTCCAAATATCAAACAAATAAGTTCAACTCATCCACCATGTCCCTTCACACCATCAGCATGTCATCTATATATCTACACCACAGAGATATTTTGTGAAGGGATTGATTTGATACTTCATCATAAATAACATACTCCTTCAATAAGCCTACATATAAATTTGCTAAATTTGGTGCGAAAGTGGCACCCATTGCAGTGCCATTTGTCTGTAAGTAATTCTCACCAAAAAACTGAAAAATTCACACTTTTAATACAAATTTAGCAAGTTGAACTAACATCAGTTGGTGGCATGTTTTTGGGCCCTCTCCAATTAAAATAGGTACACAAGGCTTCAAGACCCCTCTGTATGTGGGATAACTGTATATAAAGATACAACATTGAGTGTTACAAGTAACTCCTCAGGTTCAACATGAATGTCCTACTTAATAGATAGGACCTCAGTAGTGTCCTTAATGTACAACCTTAATTGCATCACAAAAGGCTTAATATAATGATGTACCTATAGAGGCAAGGAAAAGGGAACATTGTTTAACAAGGAGTAGCACAGTAAGCCGAAGCTTGTTTCTAGATGTGACCTGGGTGCACAAGGAAGTTAAGTGACTTGCTCAAGATCACACAGTATGCACCTAGGCAGCTGTGGGATTCAAACCCAGGTCTCCAGATCTGCAGCTCAGAGCCTTAACCCGCTGTGCTATATTGCCTCCTAGGAGTCAAGGACTCAGTAAGGGACTCATTAACTGAGATGATTGGTCTGCCAGGTGGTGTCTCCAAACTTTTATGCACCATAGGGAGAATGCATATAGTTTGACGTATGGGGTGAGATTTAATTAGGAAATCCCTTGTATGTGTGTCTATCCACCCCTCCAAATGTGCACCTATAACATAGGCATCAATTTCCTTTTTAAACATAAGTGTAGGAGCAAAACTGATTTCACAGAAGTCAGTATTGCTGATCTGATGCTTTATTTTGGCAATGTACTTTTTGGTGTCCATGACGGCAATGCTCCCACCCTTATCAATGGGTTTGATAGTCAAATTAGTATTATTGCCTAAAGCTGTAATAGTGTTATGCTCTGCTGAACTCATGTTCACATAGGAGGGTGAAAAGCTTTTATCAATTTGGGTTTGTAAATCCCTTTCACAAGCTCTAACAAACACCCCCACAGCTGCATTCATAGGCAGTATACAAGCTGAATGTGGTCTAAATTGGTGCACCCTAACACTGTACTATTAACCTTGAAACTCTGAAGGTATAAATACAATATCAGATTCCCCCTGTAAATCAATTTCACTATTCTGAGAAATCACATCTCTAGGACAAATACATTTCAAATTTAACTTCCTAGAAAACTTATGCAGATCAATATATGTGTCAAAATGATTCGGTTTATTTGTTGGTACAAATTTTAAGCCTTTACTCAAAGCTGATATTTCAATGTCTGAAAGTTCATACAATGACAAATTTACAACATTGTTCTTATTTAGGGATGGGTCTGATACTGCATTTGATATCGACCTCTCTGCTCCCTTCATTTCTGCTGTGTCTGAGAATAATATGCTCACCTTTCGTAATCCTGTCTGCCCCTGTCTTACATTCAATTCTGTTTGTATTGACTTACTTGACCTCCCAGAACAATGTTTGCTCCTTCTTGTACATCTTGCCTGCTGAACTTGACCCAAGGACTGTGACATGGGAGAGAGGGTGGTTGGGGGTGGGCTCCCTTCTGATGCTAGTGAATCTTCTAAAATAAAATGATGAAAATGCATCCAAATTAACCGCTGAGCTGTCAGTATGAGCATTATTTTGAGGATCAGAGGATTGCTGTCTCTTTAAGACTGAAGGTTGTTTTGTATATCAGCCTGCCTTTGACACTTTTCAAATTGCTTCCGATTATATATACAATTGTTTTCATTGTCCTTTTCATCTCTTAGCCATTTAAGTCCCTTATAAGCTTTTATTTGTTTGTCAAATTTCTGAATAGTTTCAGTCAGTTTTTTCTTAAAGATGTCAAATTCAGTCAGATGCTGCTGGCCCAACGGTGCAGCCATAGGGTGTCCACTTGTAATGCCAACAACCTGGGTTCAGAGATGGACTATGGAGTCAAAGGGACAGCCAGGGGTATAAGGATTAAGCATCCTAGTGATGGCTCTCCTTGTCCAGGGGGAAAATTCAAAAAGAAAACAGCTCCAGAGTGTGTGTGCTCACTCCAAATAAACATCCAGGAAAGAGAAAAAAAAAAAGGAATGCACCACTTGTTTGAATATAATTAAGCATGTAATAAGGCAACTTTAATAGAAAAATGGATAATAAGTGGTACAGCAGCACATTACTCACACCACCAACCGCCAAACAATCCGACCGGTCAGATTATCCATTTTTCTATTAAAGTTGCCTTATTACATGCTTTATTATATTCAGATGAGTGGTGCCTTCCTTTTTTTGCTCTCTCCAGGGGGAGGGGGGTATAGTGTTCTGTACTTGACTGACCTCTAGCGGAGGCCGCTAGCAACTGGAACTTTTCTAGTGGGGAGATGTGCTTTACGTTGCACTTCAGCACTTCACGTCATTGCATGTCCAGGGGTTTATAGCACAAAAAATCATTGCCACTCTATCTGTGACACCCCACCTCTCCACCTTCTTGCTGTACAGGCACTTGGTCGGCGATGCAGTGATTCAAGTTCCGGTGGTGCAAATTGGTCCCGCGGCCTCACCCTGGGGGGTAAGCAAGGGAGGTCTCCTGGTGGTTATCCTGCCGAGCTCCTCAACTACATGTCCATCAGGCTGTATCTGGTGGTCAGCCCCACCCAGAAGGGGTATGCTTCCTGAACACAGTACCACGGTAAGTCCTGGGGGACTGAGGTTGGAGGGAGTCAGGGACTAAGCTTCAGAAGGTCAGGCAGCACAAACAAACAAACAGAAAAGTTAGCAGACCTGAAAATTTATTAAGATCCTCCTTCTCTTTTAATTTTGCAGTCTTTCCTGCACTTTGACAGAGTCATGCAATATCAGTCTAATTAGCCTAAGGGAGGCTTAGCATAATTCCTCCTTCCAAGGGCAATAAAAGTCGTCTCAGTCACGTCCAAATCTTGGAAATTTACATATGAGTAAACCTCTAGATATATGTTTAGCAGCCATATACCTGTCCAGTGTGACCTCCAGCCACACCAATCTGTGTATTTTCAATGCTACATTTTCTTACTGAATGAATGTATCTCTTATAGTGGGGGATCTGTCTGGGATCTCAGTTGTGTCCATATTGTTAGTATTATGTACTGTTATCTCTGTTGTCTCAAAAGTGGGTTTCACAAATAGCGAGTCTGATAAGCTGAAAGCTGGGTCTGCTGTTGATGGATGGCTAGTCACCTTCTCTGGATTCAAACGTATGTTGCTGCAGTCCCCGTAGGCTGATGGTGGATGACTGCTGGGTCCGATCCTGGCTCAACACAATCGTGTAGTAAGAACAACGGAAACAGCAGCTTTAAAGACCATGGCACATTGTTTATAACTGACTTAATAAGAAAAACAAAACAAATATACCACATCGTGCCCACCCAAGTCAGAGATTATTCAATTTTAAAACCAACTCTGCAGTCACCAAAACTATAAAGTGGATAACTACTGCATTGTGTTCATTTGTTTGTTTGCTTGCTGTTCCATACCCAAACTGAAGTTCCAGTTACAGCTATACTAGCTAAGTTGCAAATTTGCACCACACCACAGTGCTAAACAGCTGTATCTATCAGTGAGAAAGACAGGTATTCTTCCTCAGTCAGTGCAACTCCATTCCAGCTGAAGCTGAACCAATTCCTGTCTCACCACCCACTGGAGTGAAAATTGGGGGATCTGCTGCCTGTGCCTGCTGCTGTACTTCAACTTCTTTATCAGCCACACACCGTCAACCACAATCCTCTGTTGGCACCAAAAAAGGATTTTTGTTTGGGTCTTGGGAGCAGGATTCAGTGTCCTGTGCCATTTTGGTCCAATCTGAAGCTGCGCTTTGGCACATTACCACACCACCGAAATAAACAGGATCACTGGCAAAGTGCCTGCCACTTTAAGCCTCCCACCAGCTGGCTCCTTGCAGACAATAGCAGTCAACATTAGCACTACAGGTAATACCTTCCTCTTCACTTGTTTGTACACTGATGCCTTTGGCTCCAACCCTGCTTCATAGAAATATAGACTTTGATGGCAGATAGGGACTGCTTGGCCCACCAAGTCTGCCCATTTCCCTACCTATTGGATAAGCTGCAGATCCTAGTTAGCCAACAGCCTACGTTCTCCTATCCCACACTAGAATTGCCTTATTGCCTGATCCAATTCCTACCTGGTGCCAACGGCAATAATAAAATAAATAATTAGGTAAGAAAACTGCATGGGGTCCTGGTGTACATGCTGACTTAGAGTGCCCCGTCTCCCATAATGAACTGCGGCTCACAGTGGTGAAGACAAGTTTGGGAGCCAGTGGGAAAGAGTCAGTCAGCCAGGGGCTCCAAACAGCAGCACACACACACACACACACACACCACCTTGTTCAGCAACACCAGCAAGATGTTAAATTTCCACATGCTCACTTCCCCCAACACAAAACCAGCTCCCTGTTCAGTAAGTACCATTCCATTTTTTGGCCTTCAGATCAGCAAAGCCATGCAAATGGCCAACTCCCCCATGAGGTGCCCCCACCCACATTGTGGGATCCCCTTTCACATGACCAGTCACTTGCACAGCCATGGCCGCCCCCCACCATGTTCATACACCCCCACACACACACACACACAAGCACACAGCTCTCCATCCACTCTGCATCCAGTGCAATATGCCACTGTATGCAAGCAGGTGATCTGATATCATATGTTTTACAATGCATCATAACCAAGCCACCCTGCAGCCTCTCAACCTGTTGTCTATATGAAAAAATATACCATGCTTTTCTACGTGTAATCAAGAGGGGTAAGAGAGAGGATCACATTTGCTGCTGACACTCTGCCAGTGTTTATTCGAGAAATAAAATGCAAGCAGTCATTTGGACTACCAAGTTCCCCAAAGGTGAATCATTTATAAAAAGTGTGGACCTATCGAGGAATTTAAATTAAAATGGTGGGCATGGGCCACATCCATTATTTCAATTTAAATTCCTCAAGTGGACCACACTTTTCATATGACACAATCTACATTTCTTGTTTTTAACTACATTTTTTTTGTTGTTGTTTTACTTCAGTATTTTCCTGCATATTGCATGATGTGTTCTTATATCAATTAAGATGTTGCATTTGTATGTAACCAGTTGTGTCATCATGTAGCTGCCTTGTAATTGCGGCTCAGGGTCATTCCTGAAAAAGGGCCTCTGGCTCAGTGTACTTACCGGTAAACAAAGTAAATAAATAAATTTAAATTTTTAGGGCTTTATTCTGAGTACTGTCAATAATTAGTAATGTATTAAAAGTATTTTGCCAGTACTGATTTGTTTAAAAATGAAATAAGCATTTATTTTGTGCAGTAACTGCAGTCTCATGTAGTTTGTTAAATAAGTTGACAGTCATCTCAGCATCTTTTTTTTAATAGAGACGAAAGTGGTTCCTTTGTGCACTTGGTTGCTGCTGGACTCATGCTATATCAGCACACATGTCAGTGGCTTCCCTGGCTGCTACCACACATTCATTTTCTGAATGTGGTAGTGCACTACAGCTAGCCCACTACAGGTGTGTCTTTCTTACCCACTGAAAGGGAAAGAGTAGTGAGAGGCTGCTTATGTGGCATGCCATCGGCGCAATCTCATAAGCTGGAATTAACACTGCCCTGCTGTCTCAAAAATGGAGAGCAACCTGCCCAATGTGCAGCCACCAGTAGCCCAGCTCCCCCACCCATATGGCCAGTCCACCCCACCAACACGGCCAGCTCCCAGATTAGTTGTCCAGCCCTCCCGTGACCAGTTCCTTTGAACAACACAACCAGCGACCCACCACCAACACAGCCAGCTCCCCAGTTCAACAAGCTTTGAATTCCCAGTTCAGCTCCTGATACACACAATCAGCTCCCCCTTCACACACAATTAGCTTCCCCCACAAACACAGCTTCTGACTAACACTGTCAGCTCCCCGATTCAACATACATAGCTTCCAACAAAACAACCAGCCCCCCCCCACACTCATGGCCAGCTCTTCACCTACATGCAGCCAGCTCAACCACCTAGACACAGCCAGATCCCACCCCACAAATATAGCCAATGCCCCCCTACCCACACTCATGGCCTGCTCCACCCCAGCTCCCCTACACAGATGGCCAACTCCCTCCTGTACATACATAGCTAGCTCCCCCCCCACACACACAACATGCTCTCCTGCCTACACACATGGCCAGCTTTTCTCCACCCACACAGTCAGTTCTCCCCCCCATACACACACAGCTAGCTCTCCCCACTACACACATATCCAGCTCGCCACCACGACACATCCAGCTCCCCCCGCTACACACAGGGCCAACTCCCCCATCCCAACACAGCCAGCTCCCCCTACACACAGCCACAGTTATTCTCCCCAACACATACATCCAGTTCCCCACCTATACACACCATCAGCCCCCCTATAAACATACCACAAGTTCGACTCCTGACTCACACACACAGCTATGGCCAGCCACACACACACACACACACATGCACATGCACACACAACATGCGTACACACACACACACACACACACATATATGGTCATGGCCACCAGCTCCACTCCTGACTCACGCACATGGCTATGGCCAGTCCCCTCCACACGCACACAGCCATGACCAGCCACCCCACCCCATACGCACATTCCCAGCCAGCCTGCCATCCTCAAATTGTCTACAAAGTTGTTCCCTGGACACATCAGCTACCTTGAGGCCCCCCAACCAACACAGTCAGCTCCCCCCATCCCATGGGCAGCTCACAACCAATGCATGGCCAGCAACCCACCAGCACAAGTAGTCACTATTATTTTTTGGACCACCCTTCTCCACTAGTAAAATAATGAACCCAAAGCAGCCCAACCCCAAAACACTTACTATTTTTACAGTTGGCAGAGGTTGAGTCAGTCAGGTGGGTCCTCCGCAGTCTCTGTAGTTGAGTGGGTCAGACAAGTAGAGTGTGTGAAGCCCTTTTGTAATTTCAACATCACTCACCACACTGTCAAAAAGTCCCAGTTGTTGCCAAGCCCTGACTGTATGAAACTCTGAGATGCCCTACTTTGACTATGCCAGCTCTCTGCCACTCCCCAGCCTGACCTAGGTACTCAAACCCTCAAAAGCATTTTCTTCTTATTATTCATGGAATATCCCATAAATACTCCTGCCTTCCACATGTTCTCTGATTTTTTTTTTTTGTGGCTGGTGCTACCCTGTACATCCACCCCTACCCACCAGATCTCACTCCCCACCATGACCTTCATGGCTACTGACCACCGTGGTTTGCCCCCACAAGGCAGGGCCACTAAGATGACCCTCCCCCATGGAAACCCATACAGAGTTCCACTGGCATCACAGGTGCCACATGGCTCCCTGGGCTTGTCCCCCTAGGTGAGGCCATGGGAGCAAGCTAATCCATTGTCTTGGCTGGGACCAGGAGGCACAATAGGGACAGTGGGATTGGGGGTGAGTATCATGGTGGGATGTCCTGCCATTTTTTTGGATGCTGGTCCCCAGGGGTGGGACATGCAATGACATGCGACATCTGCCCCACCCCATGACTGATGGCATTGGTCACAGTGGAACCTCCAGCCTCTGCCAGGGGTCCATAGAGCACCAGACATTCTACACCCCTCCTCCTCCCTGAGAAGGAGATTTGTTTTCTGGATGCTCAATACATCTCCCCCCAGCTAGCCCTCCTACTCCCAAGTCTGTCCTCGAACCCAGGATGTCAGCAACGCAAGTGGATGCCTTGCCACTGCACGAGTTGGACAGCTAACATGTTCTCTGATTTACTGTACAGTGTGTTGCCTCTGATTGTTGCAATGATGAAAGGGGCAGTGCCATAAAGTCACAAGCCCTGTCTTAAAGGCTGCCATGGAAATAAGGGTTGTCCTTGGGGCAAGTATAGAATTAATAAAATCTATGGAGGCAAACTGGTGGCCAGTTTAGGGAGGATGGGTGCCACCAACTGGCAGATGCTAGATGAGTGTGTTTCTTATCATGCTCACTCAGTCTCTAATATCTCAGTGCCACAGCACCCCATGCCCCCCCATAGCTCTACTGCAAGATCATGCACATAGGGAAGAGAAACCCTGAAGCCACCTATAGGCTGGGAGGGGAGTTGCTAGCAGTCACAAAGGAAGAAAGAGACTTGGGCATCATCATCACTGATGACCTGAAATCATCCAAGCAGACCTCTAAAACAGTAGGTAAGGCTAGGGGGGGGGTGTTAGGGTGTATTAGTAGGGGTATCACAAGTTGTAAGAGGGAGGTAATAATCCCTCTTTACAAGACACTGGTGAGGTCCCATCTGGAGTACTGCATGCAGTATTGGAGGCCACACCTTCACAAGGACATTAACCAAATTGAGGCAGTCCAGAGAAGATCAACCAAAATGATGCAGGGACTGCATCAGAAGACATATGAGGACAGATTAACAGAGCTCAATATGTATACCCTTGAGCAAAGGAGGGAGACAGGTGATATGATCGAGGCATTCAAACATCTTAAGGGCATTAACAAAGTGAAAGAGTCTAACATGTTTAAATATAAGAAAAATAGCAGGTCAAGAGGACACAGCATGAGATTAGAGGGAGGCTGATTAAGGGGGAATGTGAGGAAATTCTTTTTCACAGAAAGGGTGGTGGATGCATGGAATGGCCTACTTCAAGAAGTGGTGGCTATGAATACAGTGCAGGGCTTCAAACAGGCATGGGATAGGCATAAGGGAGCAATACAAATGAGTATGAATAGATAGGCCACTGACAGAGCAAAGGCCGATGGCACATTTATAAGGTAGAAAAAGAAATGGGCAGACTGGATGGGCCTTGTGGTCCTTAACTGCCGTCAACTTCTATGTTTCTATGTTCTATATGTTACTTCTGGTCGCTCATCAAATGGGGGAGGCATACACCCCCGTGCCCAGGCCTAAATCCACCAGTGATAGGGACATTGATGTGTGCATGCATTTGATAGAGGAACACAAATACTGAATAAATATCTGTAATAATTTCAACAATGTTTAAAGGAACAAAATTCTTCCCTTCCTAGAGTTTAAAAGGGACTTCATGAATGTAATACTTCTGGAGCCAAAGTAATGCTGCATATAAGTTTTTAAGAAACATATCTTCGTGGAAAAGGTAACGAAAATGAAATTCACAATTTTCATGGAGCTCTAAAGTGAACAGTGAAATGCACTCAGCAGAACATAATTGTGCAAATAGAGAAGTATAACATTTTCCCTGAGGATTTAAATCCTACAGCCAATGAAAAACTGCCCTTTCAGGCTTGAGAAGTATGTGTTTGTGGGGGACGACCACCATCAATGTGTCTTTATAATTAAGAGTGACTGCAGAGTAACATTGTGAGTCATATAAGAAACTCCCTGACCTGCTGAACTTATCCAGTCTTGAGTGGCAAATCAAACATTCTCAGGTTTGTACAACTGTTTCTGCCCATAAACAACAGCTTGTTTCAACATGTGTAGCAGTCCCTAGTAAAAAGAAATCAGTTGTAATAATTTCTTATGTAACTAATGCTGCTACTCAGTTCACCTGTGTATCAACCTGTAGGAAGTAGTGTTACCAAGGTTCATTTTCTTCTTTTTAATTTTAACGTTCAGTATTCCTGAAAGGTGCAAAGGGTTGATGACTCAAAGCTTTTGTTAATCAGGCAAAATGTGGCACCATGCAAATTTTCCTTTACAGACCTGCCACTGTATTGTACTAATAACTTGAGGAACAAGTTGTGGCATGGTATGAAAGAGTACATTAGCACTCATATTATTTAACTCAGAGTCTCTTTAGAGTAAATAGTAGCAGTCTTGCCCATTTGTATCAAACTGTGGGTTTTTTTTTGTATTTATAATGTCTGACAATTGTTACTCTATGTCTGCCAATCTCATCTGACTTTTGGCATGAACTAAGATCTGAATCCATTTGTTCAACAGTGAAATGAATGCATTGTCTACTAAGCCATACAATATCATTTAGTCACCAACCCATCTCACATCCATTTAAATGAAAGCTATATAACCCAATGATATCAAATTAAATAAACTATGGCAATTGTTTCAAAACCAGGAGATTGCAGTCTACAGGTGAGCCACAGGATGGAATAAGGTGATCAGTGAAAGTTGTTAGTTTCTATACAAATCAGTGATAATGGAAATAGTTATATAGAAGTTGTGATACTGAATATGACTTAAAGATCCCACCAGTCCATCTTTCGTACTCATGAGAGTTGCAGCCCAAAGTGAGTTCACATGTTTGCTGTTTACTAAGAGGTAAATTACATCTGTATTTTACTGAATGTGCTGTGACTCTGAATTGAGAAAATACCCCCTGATTTCTGAGGCCCAGACATAGGGGTGTGTGAGTACCTTTCATGTGAGTATTACTACGCAGCACTCCCAAATACCTGGCTACTCATTATTCAGTGGAAAAATGGAAAAAGAAGGAACTATAGGCCTTCCCAGGAGATCAGGGGTTGTCCTATGGACACCACGTCAGTAATCTCCTGACCTCTACTCCCCCCATAATCTCCTGAACCCCCCCATATAATGATAGGCCAAAGTTGCAATAAACTCTGTAAAACTAAATCTGCCATTCCAGCTGACACAGTAAGTTATTTAACTACTCAGAGCAGCATGCTGTGGGTTAGAGATGGAGACTGCTGAGCAGCTAGTGTATTTCACCTCTATCATTCCCCCACTCATGAAACAGGCGTTAGCTGTAGCTACTTCTTATAAATGACCTCTAGGGCTTGGAATGGTTGGGCTAGGGTTGGGGTTGGGATGTACTATATATAAAAAGACATGGTGGTTTCTGGTATTATGTCAGATTTCATTTTTTAACCCTTGGGCTGCTGACAGAATTACAATGTATAGGAATTCTGGACTTATATATCAGTCTGCAGCACAACAAGGGCTAAACGTTTTATTGCAGCATTGATCTACCACAGTAAGAAGACTGGGTTGGGGAAGAGGAGGGTAGGAGATGCCTGGGAAAGTGGCCATAGGATGGGTCTAGGTTAATAAATCACAGATACAACTCCACAGGACAAAACTGTGCTACCCAAATAGGGCCGGGAACTTAATATCAGTAAAATAATGTTCTGCATGGGGCTATGTCCCCTTCACCCCTCCCCCGTCCTAATATATAACTAATTCTGCAGGGACTGCATGTGGGAGAAGAGGTGACCTTTTGGTGGGTGGGTAAGGAACTCCACGGTGGATGCAAGGTGGGGAGAATGAGGAAATGGGGGTAAGTTGGGGACAGAACAGCTTGGGGAAGGGGGAGTTAGTGAACTACATGTGGGAGGGAAGGCAAGGGTGAGTGGCTGCATGGCAAGTGAGGGAGAAGAAAAGAACTGCTCTGAGGTGAGACCCAAACTCAGGATGGCTGCAGGCACCCCCACCATCCACAGCCTGTGACTCTATCCACTGAGCCATGGTGGGACACTGGCAACCAGACATGCTGAAGGTGAAAACAGCCACAGGGATAGTGTTGTTATGTCCATGCCATACTTTCCCTGTCACTATTTTCAGTAATGCTATATTGACCATGCAGTTTTTGTCCCATGCTATAACACCCATGCTATATAAACTGGATACCCCATAGGACAAACCTTGGCCACCTATGGCTGACAAGAGATGTTCTTATATCTATTTTCATGATCATTTTATTTTCCAAGTCTGATAAGCAAGAACAGTGGAAAATATTTGTTTTTCAGTTCTGAGAACCAAGTCCCACATAATTGCTTACTTGCACACACTTCCACAAAAGATCCACCTTTTCCCCTGAAATAAATGTCTTAATTTTAAAAATAATGATACCATAATGACCCCTTATCCCACATTCACCAGCCATCATATCCTGTAATGTTACAATTGTTGAGACTGGCTTTAATGGCCTCTAGATACTGCAGGTGGAGTGTACTGTTCCTTATGGTTGTCTGTTCCATACTCTTTCTTCTTTATCATCATGTGGTGGTAGCAGGTAAAGAACCATGATGTATCACAAACAAATTAAGCACCCTTTAAAGGAGGGCCTCAATTATCTGTTAGGTAACAAGGTACAGAAAATACTCAAGACAACTGTTTTTAATGGCAGTAGACCATTTAAAGACCCCATCATTTCATTACCAGTCCATTGCAAAATGACTGCAAATTATTTGAATTTACAGTGGTAGTTACTGAAAAGTTTCCTACCTTGAGGTACCACAGAGGTACCACTGAGGTCATGTGCGTTGACTGCAATGTGATCCTGCCTCATTCTGCCTCAGTATACCTAGGTATACCTCAGTACTGCAAAACATTTCTATGACTACCACTGTATATATAAAGTATTCTGAATGTTTATTTTATCATGTATGTTGTTGTATAAAGTTTTAGGGGCTTGAGACTGTCAACATATCCTAATAAGCTGTTGGATGTGGACACCATCTATTAACATCTGACTTAAGAGAACTTTTAATTTAGGGCACTTGAACCCCTTCTCCCCACTGATCTTTTCCACTGCATTTGGATATGTCCCACCTTCTACCATAGTAACATGGAAAAAGTACTTACTTATTCAATGATGGTGATTATCACTAGTCCAGGACCATGTCTGAAATTCCCTGAAGAGGCCAGCAAGAATTTAAAATTCTAGAAAGTGGGCAGCATAGAGTCCAGGTTCAAAAATAGACTAGTCTTCGAAATTGCAAAGGGATGCAGTCAGTTTTTTTTTTTTTTGAACACAAACACTGATTATCTTGTATGCAAAAAAACACTCCCTAACCCCCAGGCAAACATCATCTCCAATTGTAGCCTCTCATCTGGTGTAGCAGTAAACAGATTGATTCAATTCAGTGGTAGCAAATGGGATGGGGAACACATTATAGGAATACTTTCTTTTACATTTGGGAATGAATGACTAATAATATGAATTATGACATCAATTAAATATCTCTTGCAAACAATTTGCTAGAGAAAAGTATTTTTAAAGCAGCAGTCCATGTTATTCTTCAAATTTCACACTCATATATTTTTTTATAATTAAACAATGCTTTTTTCCTTTATCTTGTAAGATCTCTTTTCTTTTCCATTTCAGTTTTGCTTAACTGTTTCTTTTTTTAGTAAAGAAAACAAATCCTTTTTTAATAGGACTGCTCAGAGGCTTTCAAACAAATTCAATAGTTTTGGCAAGTTTGTCTGTAATTCATATTGTAGTGACTGAGCTACTGTAGATAGCAGGCAACAGGCACTGCTTTCTAATGCCATAGGCCACTGGGAATGTTAGGGCTAACTTCTGCCTTTAAGTAGACATTCCATAAAGTCAGTGTTCTATGGGAAAATTAAATGAAACGTGACACCATATAAATGGATTTAGAAATGAAAAATAGTAGGAGGTCAACACTGAGATGAGTTGTAAATGATTTTTTTAATTGGAATGCTGTTTTATAAACTACTTCTTAAATACATTAGGAGATCCAATATCAAGCAGGTACTTCACTAGCAAAAGCTGGTAAAGTTTTAGTCACTTTAATAAAAAAATACATATGTATATATTTAATATCATAACAAACTACATTCCAACAAATATATCCTTTCTGTTGTCTTATGATAAAACCGAATGCACAACTCCTCCGAAGGATAATAAAACCCAAACACTAGCAGCTCAAGTCTGACATCTGTAGCAAAACAAAAATAATCCTGTCAGCAGAATGCCCAAGTGCTGCTATCATTCCCCTTCTGACATGGAACATTCCTGGGCTACAAGGATTTCGCTGTAACACTAGACTCATTAGAATAGAATCTGTGTTAACTTCAATGTACCAGCACATGTTAATAGGATCACTTGCAGTCATTAAACCAATGTGAAAACAGTGTAAGATATTAGACCTAGTTCAAGTTAAAAATAAGCCCTAGTTATCCTTGCTCAGACACAACTGCATGAACTAAGGTTGTGAGGCCTGCATACCAACCAAGAATCTATTAATACCAAATGTCTGAGCTGGATTTCAAGTCAGTCAATCACCAGCAAAAAATTCTGTGTAAAAATGGGACTTCTTCAAAAGGGTTATGAAAATGGAAAGTAATTACCAAAGGCTTTGCTCAGTTAAGCAACTGAGACCTGTACCTCTCAGGTGTAAAACCTAAACAAAACACAAAAAAATACAGTCGAATATATCAGATTCCATACCGAAATATTATCCAAAAGATCAAATATCTCAAAAGGGAAAGTTTCCTGACTCTATATAAAAGTGGCATTATTTTTTAACTGATCTTACTGCATGTGATTAACAGCGCAGTAACAATCTTTATATGTCTGTTGATATATACTTGGTGCTTGTCACTTTGAAAGTGAGTATGAAAATATTCTGGCTTTTAACAGGAACAAAACCTTTCAATTTAAATAATTAATATTCCCTAATTAAATGCGCCAGGCAGTAGACAATGAATTCTTTATAAAACTGTGAGTGCGTCTTAAGCAACAATGTCACACTTTTGTTAGAGCCGTTTTTACTGTGTATTTTGCACAATTTTTTAAAGTTTAACCTCTGTGGATCAATGTGCTTCCTTAAAAGACTTTAATAAATTAAAGTGCAGAGAGCTTTTTTTTTGCCAGGCAGAAAAAGCTGATGAGACAGGTTTAGTTTAATCTCAGGCAATAGAAGTCATTAACCATTCTCCCAGGGATTAAAATATAGCTTGCCCTTTTCTTCTCTCACTTATCATTAGCATCACTTTAATCTCCCAGCGTTTCACACTGCTATTTTAATCATTACTTACTGCCTTTTGACAAGTGCAGAACATGCTTTTTCTCATTGAGGCAATATCCTGGTTTTAGCTGACAAATGTAGGACATAATGTAAAAATATCAAAGTGACATCTTTTTAAACACACCTTTATCATGCAAAGAAATCTTTACATATGTTCTATCCCTTTCTGCTATGGATTTTGATAACATTTCTACTTATGCTTTTTAAACCTAAAAATAAACAAACATTTGTCTTAAGCAGCACTAAAAAGTGCCTGTCAAGGGACTAATCATGGAGTTAGATGTTATTATTTCATTTATCTGACCCTTACACTTAAAAATACTGATATGCTCTTATGCTGTAGTTTCTCAGTGAGAAGAGAGATTCTGTTATGTTCAAATTCTGCACAACAACACAAATTAGATGATTTATTAATTCTGGCATTTGAATTAGGAATATCTAAGTGAGGTACAAAGTTGTGGTTGTGCTGCTCTTCTGCCTTTATCTGAGTAATAGTGACCAAAGAGATCATAATTTCCTGGGGATGAATGACCAGCTGGGGAGTGTTTGTGGCCCAAGGTACATCCAAGGGCCATTAAATCCAGCCAATCATTAATTCTCTGGGAAATTACCTGCTCCGGGGTTCTTACTGCAATTACAAGTTTTTCTTATACAGTAATCATTTTTACATTTTTTTTTTTAGTTTTTAAGTCTGTCGGAGTGCTGACACTACAGTTCTATGAGCTGTGCTGGTTACATCCAGGGGATAATGAACAGCACAGCAGCCACCCAGAGCATGCGTTGAGGTCAAGTGACTTGCACAAGGTCATACAGTAAACCAAAGGCTAACATCACTGCCAATCACTGATTTGCTCAAACTCCTACTTCATGATATTTACTAAATGGCCTGGCCAATTTAAATATTTATCTGAGGAGTTCAGTTCTACCACAGAGTAACATTGGTCTTATTCTGGTTATATCTAGCACAGATTCCATTTGTATAATTAATGTTCATACTATGGAATACTGGGTGAAATTAAATTAGTTAAACATTTCCTGTTCTTTGAGTGTATTTTGAGATTTCAAAACACAGCTATAATGTTCAGCCAGTAAAACAAATACTGCAGTTTAAACATGCAGTGTGCTGTACTAATATCATCAAAGTCAGCAGTGTGAAGAGCTATAAAAGAGCTTGGACATTTTAAATTAAAAGCTATAACTCCTTACATACCATGTGTTAAAACTAGTGTATTTAAGTGTGTATGTGTGTGTGTGTGTGTGCGCGCGCACGCGCGTGAGCATGTGCGTGTGCTTGTGCTTGTCTGCATGTATATAAATTATGCCAGAAGGACTTTTCCTAGCAAAAACATGATATATCCAACACTGGAGGTGCCATTCAAAAGTTGTAAATCATGTAATGAGGGTCAAACCCTGAATTAAATTTCAGTTGTTTGATGAACCAAACTATGAACCTGTTTGGATGGCTTCAACATTTGGAAGTACTGCCTTCCTACAGGAACTGTTTTGCTGTTGATACCTTCTCGAGTTTTACTCACTCATATATTTATGTTGTTATTGAGTATACTAGATAAAACTGCATGCCTTTTATCTCTTATATAGGATATCCTCCATATTACATTGTTACTGCACTAGTTTGTTTACCTACCCATTCCTTGAAACTTGAGACTGTGGTAGACTCATAGGTTAAACTGCAAATGATGAGGTGGAGGAACTCTTACATCTAGATTCCTAGGTGGTGGAACTGTCACTTCTAGAAGGTGGAACTTTCCTGTAGCAGTCAATGGTGAAAGATGGCAGAGGAGGTGGAACTAAGTTTCTGAGGCTCCTGCTATATTTAACCCCAAGGTAGACTATTTATTTTATATTACCCATTATTAAACACTCCTCCAGTAAATAACTCACAACATTTTATAAAAACAAGTAATAATAAAATTACATGAACCTTCTCCAACAGCAAATATATGTCTCAAACACCTTTACAAGGAGGTTCATGTTAGATATATGTTTCACGGTATTTACCTTTTACCTCCTGAAAATTAAGGTCTCAGATGTTATATCATGAGACCCCCCACCCCCACATACACACATACATCAGCACTATTTGGAAACCAGCCTCAGGTCAGTGTGCTGCTCCCAGTCAACAATTTTCAAATCAACAAACAAATGGATAGCTAAATAAATGAATAAATACATCCTGCTAATAATAAAGAGCAGCCACATTTTAATGCTATTCAGCCTGCTAACTAACTGATCTGTTTGTCATAATGTCAAAGTCAGTGATGCGGAAGAAGTATGGAGGGGACAAAAACTAGATGCATCAGTCTTCTTGAACTGCATACTCTACATATCCTGTTTTGTACTGAAATGCAAATAGTCTTACAACTTTCCAGAATAAGACTGCTTCAAGGTGATGAGGTGACAAAAATTCTATACCCATCTTTTTCTTTATGAAGACAACTAAATAAACATGCTATCTTAGCATGCTGTGTATATTTGTTTATGATTATCTGTGTGCAAATAATGAGTTTGCTTTTTTAACTTTGACATTCATAAAAATGGGTCTTCTATTCTACTGCCATGACTTCTGAATATTGGCTGAAACAGTCCTGTGTCACCTTTGACTTTTTTCAGGCTAATGCAATTTTCTTATTTTATTGATGTCACAAATGTAAAGAGTTAGCATTGCCTAAAGCATTGCTTATTTTTAAAATAAGTTAATTGGTACTTAAAAGTGTTTAAGTATTCATGCATGTGTTGCAATACAATGGCTATTATTAGGCTTTCCCTGCTAAGGAATGTCAAGGTATAACATTTTCTGAATCTAAATGAACAAACAATATATATATATATATATATATAAAATGCCCATAAACCTTGAGCACAAAGTTCAAGAGGTTTATCAAGCTATGAAGGAAATGTCACTAATCTCACCTATATATACTGAAAATCCCTTTATTAAATCACCAAAATATAAAAAAAATGCAAAGTGTAAAACAATGTCTAAACATCGTCACAGGTACTTTCACAACACAACATCTTACATTTCACACATGCACACTTCATCGTCTCTGATAAAGCATTGCTCCCTCTACCCTCCAACTCCATACCTTTCTAATGAATTATTTGTTTATTGGTTTTGGTACTTAAAATTTGATGACCAGGAAAGGTACATTTGCTGGAACTTGTTTCTGGAGAGGACTGGTGGTGGGCAATGTGGGAAGAAATGCAACAAACAAAGTTACAAGTGTCATTCACAAATATTGAAAAAGCAGCCAGTGCAGTAGTCCATACAGCACATAAGAATCAGTATATCAGAGTAAAGAACATCAGTACTATTCAGTATTTTCAAAGGTGCTTTGATGACTGCACTTCTTTTAACTTTCTTCATCTCCTCATGTTTTGGGGAGTGTTGGAGACCTCCTGTGTCCACTCATATGTTCTTTTTCCAAACAGGGTATCCCCTTTATGTCTGTGTGGACATGCCAACCTGCCCCAGCCCTGGCTGTCTTGATCTACCAGACAGGACTAGAATGTGGAGGTAAGGGGCATAATTTTATCAATGAAGAGGTCCTAATAGCCTAAGTTAACATAGGAAGCATACAGGAGCATTATCTACATTTGATCCTGCCTTTTTCTCTTCATATACCTTCCACACCACCCATTCACTAAAAATACCACCAACAGTTTAATCTAGTTAATGGTCAGTTGACATTCATCTGTATCCCCCTTCCCCCAGGCCATGCCTGAAAATAGGCAGAATTTGTCTAGTGCACTTACCCAGTCAACAAAAGCTAAATAAAATAAAATAAATAAAGATGGCTTCTGCAATGATTTTGGAACATACTGCAACCATGGAACTACTTAACCTTCACTTAAGCTCTCCCCTGCTGCATCACCACCTATGGTCACCAAGGTGGTTATAATGCAGCAGGAGTCACAGCCATCCCTCAACAGAGGAGTAGAGGAGAGAAAGTATCCCCTGCTGGCATGAATTGACATCCCAGGTTTGGAGAGTGATACTGAGTTGTTGACATCATAAACAGTATCCATGACTATAGGGCCTGCCCAATTATTATATATTACCTAAGTGAGATTAAATTTTACAGATAGATTTTAACAAATATCTGTATCCAATACAGTTTCACCTAGTACCTCTGCAATGAAGGCATAGTACTGTAACGTAATCAAAATATATGAATGATTTTTATTTTTTTATTTTATTTATTAATTTGATAACTGGATAAGAACATTGGTCACAGGTTTCTTTCTCAGGCTTGACATGGATAAGCAGAGTGCAATACAATTTAAAACATAACAAACAAATATACAATCAGTACAGATGATGATGTGCTGCAAGTTTTGACAATAAAAAACCCTCCTTGTGCATCACAAATTAACACAATTCATTATTTGATCTACTTCCATATTCAGTGTCTGTCTTGTAGCAAGACTTCAAAGAAATATGTAATCAAAGTCAAGCAGCTGTGAAAACAGTCTTTTGTTTCTTTATTGTCATCTAAATGGAGTGTTCAGTCATCTACAGGAAAGATAATAGCAAATACTCTAACAAACAAAGGTTTTACATTATCAATACACAGCTCAGTATCCAGTTAATGGTTTTGCCTTTAAATTCAGAACACTTTAAAGCTGGCATACAGTAAGATGCTGAACATTTTAAAGCAGGTGGTGGGAGTTACTGAACAAATAAGAAATGAAATAAATGAGAATTCTATCTTTAATATAATATAGCTGTATTCCACCATTGCGTTTGCTAGCAGGAGCAATCTCCCGATATCCAAAAAGAAAAGCATCAACATTCTGTCTTTCCAAAAGGGATTTGTTTCACCAAGCACATGCTGGTCTAAAGCCCTAATCTATAACAAAAAGAATGTTCTTTTTTAGCTAAAATTATCAACAAAATGAGGCATGAGATGGGTATCCAGCTGCCTGTGGGTAGGTAAAAATCTCTTGGGGAAAAACAGCTAAGTAGTCTATCTCTCCTCTGAGGAAAGATAGCCACAGGCAGTGACCCTCCCCATACTACAGAAGCTGACAATAAAAATTGCCTGCTCTTCTAGGACAAACACATATTCTGTGTCACAACAATAACCACTTTCGTTATGGTGACAGTTGTCATCCTGTCAAGATTTCATATGATGACATTCTTACAGTAAGTAAACAACTGTCAGTTTTTGAGCTGTAAATCTCCATTATCCATCATTTATTCTGAACACATGCACCTGTCTACCTTTAGATCAGAAAGGTTATCTGCATACCAGAGCAGGGTAAATACAGAAAGATTCTTCATAAAGGACAACTGGGGACAACTGTAATTACTACTGTCTCACCACACACAGAAACTGAGTTTCAAGTCAATTCAGAAACATTCACATACATTCGTTATTTCCAGCTATGTAGCATAACTATATATATATGTATATATATACACACATACATATATGTTGTCACTTTTGCATTCATATCAACAAAATGTTTATGAACATATTTTAAACTTAGTCTTTACTCAGAAGACAAAGTAAGTATTTAAACTGTATTTGAAGTACAGCTCTAGGCTGCTATTTCATAGCACTGTTAATTCCCCTAATCTTTCTTTAGCATATCATGTAAGAGATTGTAAGCAGAATGGAAAAAACACACCTGTCAATCAAGTGCTTGTCAAGCTAAATTGTAATACTAATAACTTTTTGCTTTAATGTAGCTCTGAAGGTCTCTTGTGGTGCATAGATATAACCTGCAGATGAATAAGCCTATTTATTTTTGTAATTTGGTGAATAAATAAATAACTGAATTATTTATTAGCAAATTATGTTGTCTTACTACCAGGTTGAAATCATCCTACATAATTCTGAAGAAATGGTAACCTACATGGCATAGAAAAGGATGTCTCCACAAAGCATTTATGATATAAAGCTTTATTTTAGAGGTCTTTGGCAGAAAGTCAAAATTAGCATTTAAATAGAGACCTTTAAAGTCTCATCAGTGATTGACATAGTATATTGCAGTTATATTTAGTTTTTGGACAAAGAACTTCAGTCAGCTCTTGAAAAACTAACAGCACAGCTTCATAAAATAGCTGTGAGCATATTTTATTCCAGAATTTCACTCTTTGATTATACAATGACCACAGTCCATAGAAAATGGAAAGATTAATGCAACTAGGGCCTAATATTCAAATTATTTCAGGAAAATGTTCAGAAATGGGTATACAATGTTCATACCCATGCATTTGCAACATTGTGAAATGTACATATAAAATCCCTATGGGCTTGAGTCATAATGTGGGCTGGCATATACCAAAGTTGCACTATACTGAACAGCTGAGTTCTACATGGTGATGCCACTTTGGGTACCTAGCATGTTGACAGCATTCATGGACCCAGGTCACCCCATACACTCTAGTGAAGTAATATACCATTTGTGGGCAGTGAGGAGAACCTTGCTGACCCTTGGGGTTCCAATCAAAAGCACAATTTGGCCACAAAGTGAATTCTCTGTGCTGCACCTGCATGGCTCATGACAAGTAGACAAGACTGCTGTATCCTGAATCAGAGAAGTCTTTTTTTTTGTTTTACATTTTCAGTTTGTAATTTGCTTTTACCAGGAAAAGATGAGACAGGTTATACCCAGGTCTAGATTGCAGAATTGTTTACATGGATCTTTCTTATTGGCAGGGGAAATGTTTTCAAAGACACCAGGAAAAATCCTCTACTCTTATGAAAAGTGCCATGGTATCTTTAACTATCACCTAGCGAACACCAGAGATGGCAGAAGGGACCATGGTTTTGCATCCCATCCAAAGGACAGCATCTCAACAGTATTTCTTCCTCCACCCAGTGCCATGGTACAAGTCAGTATTGGGTATAAGCCCAAGTTTCTGGTGTGGGACTATAGCCCACATCCTTCCATTCTTCCATCTTCAGAGGTGAGTGTTCAATCTTCTGAGCCACTAACATTGCATAAAAAACACATCAAAACATCTTTAAATTCAAGCTCCATGCCTCTATAATCTCCATGGAAAGAGGGAAAGCTAGACACAGACTTGCATGCCATGGAGGGGTGCTCTTGACCATGAGAGGTATTGTGATGGGGGTGCATGGGCCCTTGCCACAGACCTTCTTGGCATATAGCACCCTCTTGCTCTAATCAGCATTGTGTATGTGGCTGCTTACACACCATGTATAGTGTCCATGGTGCTGACATAGACCAAGCATCCCCCACATTGCCGCACATGTAGCTTCATGAAAAGGTTGGGATCAGGTTAGAGGGAAGGCGACAATGGTGGCAGGGTGTGGTAACTCAGCTGGAGGGATGCTGGTGAGTGCTCAGGTCCACGTTTAAGTGGCAAACTGACTTTCACATGAAAGCAACACATAGGTTTTGTGAATCAAGCCATATGTGTATGCAACATAGAAGTGTTTTTGTACCTTCTAAAGCCAGAAAAAAAGAGGGGAACTCATTATTTTGCTAGAGCAGGTTATGTTTAGCAAAAGGTTTCCTCTGTGCATCTGCTCACTTAGGGGATAAAAAAGGAGCAGCAATACTGTTTACTTCCTGCTTAATCACTAGACCACCTTGGTGAGATACATGTTTTGTAACACAAATAGAAGTTGTGAGATATTGTTCATTTAATGTTTTAGAAATAGAGAGAGAAACTAGAGGGTGGATTCCAGGAATGAAATAAATTACTCCATTACTTTTAATGGCTCATATCCAAAACTCTTTAACTTCTTGTTGTTTTGTTATAGAAATTAAATTTCAGAGACCTTGTTGCAAATTCTTTTAATAGATTAGGGACTCAAAAACTAGCTGTAGTAAGACAACAAGAAAGTAGAGACTTGGGAATGTTTAAATCACAGCCCACATAACCCATAACTTCTATTGACTTTACCTTCCTACAGTTCCTCCCCAGCACTTATTAAAGATTCACTATGTAGAGCACTTACTATTGTATAGTTCACCTATAGAGATTCATCACATGTCATGTTTTTGCTCTTACTGCTGTACTATATTGATTGTAATTATCTGCTATTGTTCTGTTGACCAATTCTCTGCATTAATTGTCTATATTTCCACTGTTCCTTCCCCCCGGGTCACACCTGGAATTGCGCCTCGGCTCAGCGTGCCTTTCCAGTAACCAAATGTTTAAACAAAATAAATTAAAAATAGCAACAGAGATATATTTTAATGTAAGACGCTGACTCTGTTTGGGCAAACTGTCCAATTTTGCAGGAGAATAACTGAATTAATAAAGTATATAATCAGGTATTTTGGCTAGGGAACTCCTCCCTTACCCAGTATGTAGCTGAAGTAAAGGTAAGGTACAAATACTGCCTTCACAACATGGGATCACTTGTTCCCTGCTCTGACATTTAAATGTTAGTCCCTTTTGCTTATGCTGTGTAGGCAAGGCAAGGCAACATGTATGTAAAAATACCAAATCCCAGAGGCTCTGGGTGCTATACAAATAATAAACACATCTTCAGAAATAGAATCATTAGATATAAAATAATTAAAACCCCAGAATAATAGTGCAACATATAAAAACTTATGAACTAACCAGATCAATAAATTAACCATTCAGTCCAGAAATGCCTGAGTAAATAGGAAGGCCTTAATGTGGGCCTTGAATACCTCTAAAGTAGGGGCCCCTTAACACCAAGGGGCAGCAAATTCCAAAGGACGGGAGCCATGACACTAAAAGCCCTGTCGCCAGCAGATTTCAACCTCATCCTTGGAATCGCTATGGGGTCTCCACAAGAGGAACAGAGGGGGTGGATAGTGAGAACAGGTACAAGAAGGTCAGACAGATAACCAGGGCCCTGACCGTGTAGGGCCTTATAGGTGAGAAGACCCACCTTAAAGAGGATCCTCCACCTGACCAGCAGCAAGTACAGCTCATGCAACACTGGTGTAATATGGCAAAATTTTGGCTGCCCAGTTAGTAACTGGGCAGCTGCATTCTGCACTAGTTGCAGTCTGCGGAGAGATCCTCCCGTGACCCTGAGGTAGAGCGCATTACAGTAGTCAAGCCTTGATGTAACTAAGGCATGTATCAAAGTGGGGAGGTCCAGAGGAAGAACAAGAGGCTTTGTCCTGGTGACATTTCTAAGCTGTAGATCTGGGTTTAGATTTTCTTCTTGTCACAAGTGAAATTAGTTTATTATCATTAGCTTCACCTCTTGTATACAGTATTTTATAAAAATAAATATATACTTTTGCAGAAATGTTATCCTTTCTTCATAAGGCTCCTAACTGTATTATCTATGGCAACAGAATAATTCCCTGTTAGTGCAGGCTAAGGTGTTCTGCAGTCACTGCCAAACAGTTTTTGGAAAACTAGCCCAGTAGCACAATGATCATACTACCACTAGCTAAGCCTGCTACCCTTCGGGATTTGGGGTTTGGGAGCAGATATAGACTGCTTTGGGACAGCCAGGGAAGGGTGGATGAGTATTCCAAACAAGATCAGCTCTCTTCCATCAGGAAAGGGGCTGCAACATCCCAACACTTGACTGCCACCTGGTGGATGTCAGATGGCAGCATAGTGGGAGCACACAGACTGGAAAAGGGGCAGCCACTCAATGCCAAGCATGCATGCATGCCACTGCATGCTGGCACCCTCATGGAGGAAGCTGGAAGCAAAAGCCTTGGTCTGCCTTTGCACAGGCATCACCGCAGGCCCATGCATGACTGGTATGGCTGGCCACCCAACAATATTGTGGTCCTGGGCAAGTGGTGAATAGCCTGTAATGCCTAAAGACTGGTGACAGGGCTGGGGGCTGGGGGTGCTGGGGGGTAAAGAAAAAGTTTGATTAAAAAAAAGGTTTTAGGAAAATGCTAACAATATCCAAAAATTACCAGTCTGTAAAATCAGATTGTCAGTGAGATACAAAGCCTAAGCTAGAAACATGCTGCATAAGTATTTCATTTAAAAATACTGAACGAGTCCAAACTAAATATAACATGGTTCTACACTTTGAATGAGGTTAAGCAATCCTATTGGATTGCCTATTTATCCTGTATTTTCCCACTTGCATGGAAATGGGGGAGGGAAGGGGTCCTGACAACTGACAATACTTTATTTAAACACTTTTTATCTCAGGCCTTTCTCCACAGCCAGAGGAATTTTCTCCTTCACAGAGTAATAGAGCTTGAAAACTCCAAGATCAGCAGGGAAGGAAGGCACTCCTCAGCTTGTCACTGTGAGAGAGAAAATGCAATTAAGGCTCCCACCAGGGACAGAGAGAACTAAACAAAACCTGTGTCTTCACACAAGGGCCTTTCTCTTCAGTATGAAGTACAAGGCCTCAAATCTTGTTGGTGAGATGCTAGCATTTAAGACAACACACTTTCAGATTTTCTCACAGCGGATCAAAGTAAATAATGCAAGGGCAACTAAACAAAAGGGAAAACTCCAGTGCTCTTATATTAAAAGGAGATTACCAAGGACTTACAAGTGATTGAACAGATAGATTACATTTTCAGAAGCATAAGCTAAGATCTTAAACTACAACTTGAACACTTTGGTAAGCTTAGAACGTCTATGCTCATTCTGAAATGACTAAGAAGCAGCAGGTTATCAATTCCAAGAAATATAGAATTAATCCCAAACAGGGAAAAGTTTATGCAGAGTGCAAATTAGGCACAATGGGGTCTGTACAAAGGCAATGCATAAAAAGGCTAGTCTAAAATCACTCTAGCCAAGCTGTAGCCTTACATTTGCTCCAGACTGAACACAGATTATACTTTGTCCCAGAATTGTGTGCTGCTAATTTTGGTAACTGTTTGTGTGGGAACCGCCCCCTCCACCTCAGTATCCAGTCCAGACTCCTTATTCCATGCTTTTTGCCATTTTGTAACAAATTCCCCTTTCAGAGCACACCACTGCACACTCCTTTCCTCCTTCGGGTTATTGCCCCTCTCCCATCACCATTTTTGCCACTCAGTTTCTTTTATTTCCAAATTTTGGTTTGATCTATTGCCCCCCTACCTGGCCGAAAAATTAACCCCTGCAGCCTTCTCTCCTTATTCACTGTGCTCTAGGGACTCCCGTTCCTTCTCTTTCCCCAAACCATCCTTATCAGCTGACAAATTTGCCTTCTCCAACAATCTCCCTTATCTATGGAAACAACTTCCCCATTCCCTCAGAAATTCACCCTCGTTCAACTTCATTAAATCTCAACTTCGTCAACTCCCCTTCCCCACCTGTAACTGCATCTAGTCTGCCTTTACCCAAATGAACACAGTTTAAACTTCAAAACCACTGTACTGTGTATTATTGTATTCATGCAATTGATTGTAAATAACTGTAGATATATTACTGAATGTAAATAACTCTTTGTACAAAATTATATGATTGTATGTAACATTCTCATGTTTCCATTCTATGTATGTATACTGCTGTAACTCCCTCCCCCTCACCCCTGGGTCACACCTGGAAATGAGCCTCAGCTCAGTGTGCTTTTCCCGGTTATCAAATGTTTAAATAAAATTATAAAAAAAACCCTATTTATATTATGGAAACTAAACAAGTTTTATAAAATGGGCAGGGGAATTCTTGCATCCTGATTGGTTGCTACCCGTGCATTGAATCTGTTCAATGCACACGTAAAAGGAAGTACTGAAAAGCAAGACCACAGTGCAAAACAAAAATCACTGTGCCACAGAGTTCCAAATTCTGTAACAGAAACAGTGTCACTTAATTCCTATGAATTTTACTAAACAACTTGCTTGCCAACCCCCCATCATGATTTACCTCTTTCACTCCTCTAAGCCAGCAACTCTCTTCCTTTTAAAAGCTGTAAGAGGGTAACAGGTTGAGTCTGCCAAAATGTGTTAGAAAACAAAAAATCCAACAACCTTAACTGGGAAATCTCAAGTGCATTGTCATTAAGAGGGGATTACTGGAGACTTACATGTGAGTAAAGGGATTGATTACAGTTTCAGGAGCACACATTACGATCTCAATGTTCTGAAACATAGAAACATAGAAACATAGAATTTGACGGCAGATAAGGACCGCTTGGCCCACCCAGTCTGCCCATTTTCCTACCTACTGGATAAGCTGCAGATCCTAGTTAACCAGCAGCCTACTTCTTCCTACCCCCAACCCCCAGAATTGCCTTATGACTATCCCATGCATGCTTGAATTCCACCACTGATTTTGACTCCACAACCTCCTCCGAAGGCCATTCCATGCATCCACAAACCTCTCTGTGAAAAATACTTCCTTAAATTACCTCTGAGCCGCCTTCTATCTTCAAATTGTGCCCTCTTGTTCTTGCACACCCTTTTTTAAAAGATGCTACCCTCTTGGACTTTGTTGATTCCCTTGAGGTACTTGAAAGTTTCTATCATGTCTCCTCTCCTCCTTTCCTCGAGGCTATACATATTAAGCTCCTTAAGTCTTTCTTCATATGTCCTCCGGTGCAGACCCTGCACCATTTTAGTTGCCTCCTCTGGACAGCTTCCATCCTGTCTATGTCTTTGCGGAGATTGGGTCTCCAGAACTGCACACAGTACTTCAGATGGGGTCTCACCAGCTGTCTGTACAGAGGATAATAACTTCCTGTTTTCTACTGGTGATGCCTCCCACGCATCCCAGTATCCCCCAGCCCTCCTTGCTGCCTTCTCACATTGCTTGCCCACCTTTAGGTCATCTGATATGACTACCCCCAGGTCCCTTTCCATTTTTGTTGTTGTTAGTATCTCACCCCATTGTGTACTCTTCCCTGGGTTTTTGTTTCCCAGGTGCATTACCTGCATTCTTAGCATTGAATCTAAGCTGCCATACATTTGACCATTCCTCTAACCTTGCCAAGTCCCTTCTCATCCTTTCCACCCCACCCTGTGCATCAACTCTGTTGCAGATCTTAGTGTCATCTGCAAAGAGACATACTTTTCTTTCCAGTCCTTCTGTAATGTCGCTTATAAAGACATTGAAGAGGACTGGTCCTAATACTGAACCCTGCGGTACCCCGCTAGTAACCCTCCTTTCTTCTGAGTGGACTCCATTTACTATTACTCTCTGTGTCCTATTCTCCAGCCAGTTCTTTACCCAGGCTGTCATCTTGGGACCCACTCCCAGGCTGGCTAACTTATATATTAATCTTTTGTGTGGGACTGTGTCAAATGCCTTGCTAAAGTCTAGGTAGGCCATGTCCACAGCCCCTCCCTGATCTACTACTTTGGTCACCCAGTCAAAGAAATCTATCAGATTCGTCTGGCATGACCTTCCCGCTGTGAATCCATGCTGCCTAGGGTCCTGTGCCCTCTGGCCTCTAGATACTGACAATTCTTTCCTTTAGAAGTGATTCCATCATTTTCCTATCACTGAGGTTAAACTAACAGGTCTATAGTTTCCTGCTTCTGCCTTGCTCCCACTTTTGTGAAGGGAATCACATCTGCCCTCCTCCAGTCCTCGGGTACCACCCCATCCTCCCATGATTTGTTAAAAGGGTAGTCAGTGGTGTCACTAGTTCTACCCTTAGTTCTTTTAGAATTCTGGGATGAATCCCATCAGGCCCCATTGCTTTGTCCACCTTCAGTTTTAAGAGTTCTTTCAGAACCCTTTCTTCTGTAAATGGGCTGGTATCAACTTCTGTATCCAGAGTGTTACTACTGTTTGTTTTATGTACCTCCCCCTCTTCCTTTGTAAATACTGAGCAAAAATATTTGTTTAGTATCTCTGCCTTTTCACAGTCTCCCTCTGCTCACCCTCCCTCCCCTTTATTAAGCCTCACTATCCCTCCCTTGGTCTTCCTTTGCTCCCTGATGTACCTATAAAAGGTTTTATCCTTCTTAACTGAGTTGGCTATCTTTTCCTCGGTTTGGGCCTTTGCTGTTCTGACTGCCTTCCCAGCCTCCTTTGCTTTAACTGATACAGTTCTCTGTCCTGCTCCTGCTGCGATTCCTTGTACTTCCTGAATGCTTTTTTCTCTTGAACCTTCACTGCCACTTCCTTTGAGAACCATAGTGATTTCTTACATCGTCTTGTTTTGTTTATTTGCTTCACACAAGGCTCGTTACCTCTGTGATGGCAGTTTATTATTCCCCATTGTTCTTCCACCCTCCTTCCCGCCCATTTGCTAGTGCATTCCTTAGGCACTCACCCATTTTGGCAAAGTCAGCCCTCCTAAAGTCCAGTACTTTTGTCTTTGTATGGCTTGACTCTATTGCTGTGTTTATTGTGAACCATACTGTTCGATGGTCGCTAGTTCCCAGATGGCTACCCACTTCACATCTGTGATCCTCTCTCCATCTCCATTTGAGAGTATCAAGTCTAATATTGCTCCCTCTCGAGTGGGCTCCAGTACTAGTTGTCTAAGGCATGCCCCCTGTAGGGCATCTAGAATAACTGCACTCTTCGAAGTGGCAGCTGCAACTGCCCTCCAGTTAACATCTGGCATATTCAGATCACCCATCAGCAATATCTCCCCTTTTTCTGCCATTCTAAGTATACTTTCTATCATTTCCTTGTCCATTTCCTTCCCCTGAGAAGGGGGTCTGTATACAACCCCTGTGCGGATTGTGGTGCCATTGCCTGTCTCCAAATTTACCCACAGTGCTTCTTCTCCTCCCTGTTTACCCTTTTGTTCTGTTGCTTTTATTCCTTCCCTTATGTAAAGAACTACTCCTCCTCTTTACCCTCCCTGTCCCTCCTGTAGATAGTGTATCCTGGTATGTTTACGTCCCAGTCATGGTTTTGTGTGTACCATGTTTCTGTGACTGCCACGATATCCAGATGTTCCTCCTCCATCAAGGCCTCTAATTCAGGAAGCTTGTTACCTAGACTACGGGCATTGGTACTCATTGCTCTCCATTTTTTGATGGCCTTACCTTCTGTTGCAGCATCCCCCACTGACCGTTCTACCTTGGTCTTTTTCTCATTTAGTACCCTGTTTTGTAGGGAGAGGCTGGGATTTTTCTGCTGCTTGTCAGAAAACCTTGGATGCTGTGCTCACCCTCATATATCACAGTAGTAGTCAGTTGTCAGTTCATAGATATATTATGCTACAAAAAAGGTTTCTGGAAATGGTGGCACCTGTTATTGGTCTAAAAAGTAAAAACACAGGTACACAATGTTTGTGACCCGTTGTTGAGGAGAGTATGTTACCTTTGAGTCTGAGAGTGGACATGATCTCAGGCTTCCCTTTAATCAAGGTTATCATTATGACTGAACAGACAGAGAATGTTTGATTTGGTGACCTCTCTCAGGATGTAGCTCAAAGGTGGTAAATTCAGGGGTGATGTTAGGAGGCACTTCAGCTCCAAGACAGTAGTGACCCTATCGAACAATCTATCAGTGGAGACAGTTAACATGAATATAGTACAGGGCTTCAGTAATGAAACTTCAAAAATGTCATCCGATAAATGCATATTGGCCCATCTAGTCTGCCCAAATGTGCCTACATATGAAACTGCACCCCTGTCGGACCAAATTTCTTCCCTTCCTCTCCCAACTGCCCCCATATGCATTATTCCTATGTGACAGTCCAAGCCCCTTTAGAACTCCCCTACTGTCTTAGTGCAGATGACCTATTACAGACTTTTTCTCTGGTCTACCACCACAATTTCCATAATGTAGTACTTCCTGGCATCCTGTTTTGACCCTCTTCCCAGCCAATTACATGGTGTTTCCTCTGCTCATGCTACTTACTACTCATTGTAAACCCCTCACTGCTGACAACTTTGTTTATCTGTAAAGGTGCAGTATTAAAACATTTCACAGTACTAGAACATTTCAAACATGTCTCTCTTTTTCTTCTGTCCTCCAGCAAGTACATATTGAGAGATCCCCAACTGCCAACCATAAAACCTACCTTGTTGCTCCTGTATTATTTTGGTAGCCCTTCTCTTTACTGCTTCCATTCTAGCCAGTGTTGGAATTACGTATGGGGCTTGCCAGGGCCAAGCCCACTGGCTCTGAAGCAAGCCCGTAGCTCACACATCACTGCCATTGACTTATAATGGGATGGGGGGCTCAATTTAAAGAGATCACCCTTATGGGCCCCACTAGCTCCCAAAGCTCATAAAGTGTAATTCCAAACCTGATTCTATTTCTATCCATGTTCTTTCTCAAGTGTGGGCTCTAAAACTTCACACTGTACTCTAGGGGTAGTCAATCCAAGGATCTATACGGGGTAGTATCACATCCCTCCTGCTGCTTCTGATCCTCCTTCTGATGTGTCCCAGCACTGGATCTGCATTTCTCACATCTCTGTTAGACTCTTTTGATGCCTTCAAATTCTCCATTATTATTCCTACGGTCAATTTTCACTGTTTTGCTCTCCCCCACCACACCATCCATCTTGGATTCTTGGTCCCTTTGTGCTTTATCTAAGCCTCAACAAATGTCTCTTTACCAAAGGGAATCACAGGATAATCTGGGGAGCAGAGTGGGTAGGGAAATCCCAATAAAATAACACATTTTTTTTTAATTTTTATTTAGTTGTTTAACCAGGTATAGCACACTAAGCTGAAAGCTGTTTTACAGGAGCGACCTGGGAGCACACATTTGAACAACATATGTATTCATCCTTGCTTTTGAAGTGGGGGGGCAGACACGATTGACCAACAGCCCCTTCCTACCATAAAGTGCAATATTACTGAAATTACCATGTCATCAGGTAGGTATACAGATGCATATACACCTGTTATTTAAGGATATTTCAGGGACCAAAGAGTCTGTTCCTAATACCAAGCTGTCCTTGGTATTCTGGTTGTAAAGTACATTAACAAATTTCAATCAGGGTAAGAAGAAACATCTTTAATATAATATTTTCCTTAATAACTGCGATGTCCTTGATGAACAGCTTTTGCTCTGTAGTACATGTTCATAAACTGGCATCAGTTAAATTGACTTATCATTCATAAAGATCTTAAAGGAGAACATTTAAGTAAAGTGACCCTCTTAGTCTGAAATCCCATTACAATCTCGTCTAAACAAAGTATTAGGCTCATCTATAGCTGGCAGCAGCCCCAGAGGTAACAATGATTTCAGGCCCAGGCACAAAGGGTTCAGACTCTTGATGCTGGTGCAGAAGTCCAGCAAAGATTAAAGATTGGCCATGCTGCACATGCAGAACACCTCACAGCACCCATACCATGGGTTATACCAGCCCATGCACCCAATCCCACTCCATTTGCATCCATGGCCTGTGGGTCTACATGTTGTGTACCTGCAGAGGGCACCAATGATATACAAGTGGGGAACCTGCAGCAGTGCTTATGTGCCTTTTGAACATGGCCACCATGGACATTCTTGGGTCCCAACTGGCATGCCCACATGTTGCCTTCAGCCCTCTGAGGCAGCATGGAGGGTTGGAGGGGGCCATAGCTTTGAATTTTGGAATCTTCGCTGAAAACTGATTATACGATATAGAGATTTATGCAACAGGTGTAGATATAAATTCTGTGTGATAAATCTGTGTATCTCAGCTACTATGTGTATAAATGTGAACCCGTCATCACAGATTTATACATATAGTGACATGTCATACCATAGCCATGCCTCCAGTCTACCCACTGGCAGTACTTCTTTAAAGTAGACTATGCACACTCTCTGGCACAACAAACCAATGGCAAAACTGAAGCCAGCTTCCAATTTTCCTCCTGCCTTTCAATTTTTCTCTCTGCCTTGCATGTAACTTCTGCTACCTATTTTCCCCTGCAATATACACAATACTATTCGTGTTTGTTCTTTCGTACCTTTCTCTACAGCCTTCCTGTTCCATGGGCATATTTCTAAATGGTGGACAAAGACCTGTGCTTTTTTTTCCCCCAAACCTCTCCCAAGCTGCAATTCCTGCTTGGCACAAGCAACTCAAGCATCATAAAACTTCTGTTCAGTCAGCCATCTGCAAGCTGATTCCACTTGATTAATTTGGTGCATAACATTTAACAAAAAAAAAAAAAAAGCGATTTTTATGAACCTGCTCCCCCTGCATCAGCTCCCTACCTTTAGTCCTCCCTCTCTCCATGGCTCACACATCACCAGGTGCTAAAATGGTTCTGCACATTTTAACTATCCAAGCCAGAAAAGAAGAAAATAAATAAAACAAAAACAATAACAAAAAAAGGGTGCTGTAACCATAAACTGCCAGGCAGATATAACTCATTAACCCTTGGCACTACAGTCCTTACAGTCTCTCTCGCTTATTAGTGCCACCATCTTGAACATACATTTTTTGTTTCTTACTGCCTCCACTAATCAACTAAGACATCATGACATAAGCATGGACATCGTCATGGGGTGGCCATAGCAACACCCATGGCAAAGGAGATGCAGAGGCACTACTTCACCAAATAATCCCAAAAACTATCTATTTATTAGCTTTTGGTAACTGGGTAAATGTGCTAGGCAACAGTCCTGCCTATTTTCAGGCATGACTCAGGAGAGCACAGGAAAAAAAAGGAAAAACTAACAAACAAACAAAAAATTATCACACAAACTCCAAGCCTGTTGCATAAATGGAACATGCAGGGTGGAGCTGTGTGATACCTGTTTTATCTATACTCATGCTGTTTGACTTCGGCCACATGACTCGTGGCTTATGACACTCAGGAGGTTACCCAAGGTCAGACAGCACTTGTATAGGTAAAACAGGTATCACACAGCTCCCCCTGAATACCCCTTATATAGTAAAACAACTGAAGAGGTAGCACAGGGAGGGAGGTGCCCAGAGTAGGACAGCAAACAAACAACAGAAAAATCTGGCACTAAAGAAAAAGCAAACAATTGGCTATGAAAATAAAAGACTTTAATAGGAAGCAATAGAAACTCACACCTGATGCATTTTGGACCAACAGTCCTTTTTCAAAGGTCAATGGAAGCTTAAAAAATGCATTACATATATAGGCTCAGAAATGTGACATCAGCAGTAACACATCAATTTCATTGATTAAAATCTGTGACATCACCAAAGAGTGCAATTTTATACAAAAAGTGCAAGAAAAAGACATACTAAATATAAATACTAAAGAAAGAGGATGGAGTGGGGTAGGAGGGTGGGGAAGAGAGGGAAAAGGGGGAAGGGGAAGGAGAAGGAAAGAAAGAGAATACAAGAAAGTGAGAAGAGAAAAGGGAGGAGGAAATAAGTAACATCAATGTTTTAAACTGAACAAACTTATCAGCATCTAGTCAATACTTTCTTAAAAATGGTTTTATATCAAAATTGAAATTTAAACCAGGACTACTAGTCGCTCCCAAATTTATTATTCAGAAGCCCTCTCTTTTTTTAAGGAGGTCATCAAAATGTCCTCCTCTCGGATATGGACACACTTTATCCACTGCCATAAATGGAGATGAGAGGACCAGAAGAGGCTGTGGCACTGGGTGGGCCAGGCCTAGAAAGGAATGGGTGCTTTGTTGAGGGGGGGTTAGGGAGGAAGAAATCACAGAGTACAGTGTGAGGGAGGCCCTTTGAGCACTGAAAACTGACAAGGCACCAGGACCGGATGGGCTGCATCCGAGAGTTCTGAAGGAACTGGTGGACGAACTAGCAGCTCCACTAGCTGCACTTTTCAATGCCTCTCTGCAGACAGGATGGGTGCCTCAAGATTGGAGGGTGGCTCATGTGGTACCTATCCACAAAGGGGGGGTCTAGGAAGGAGATGGAAAATTACAGGCCTGTCAGCCTAACGTCGGTAGTAGGCAAACTAATGGAGGACTTCATCAAGGAGAAGCTCAGGAGGCAACTGGAAAGGCTGGGCCACATGGATGACAAACAGTATGGTTTTGTCCTGGGGAGATTGTGTCAGACCAACCTAATAGATTTTTACGACTGGGTGACGGGGACCCTGGACCGACAAAGACTGGTGGACGTCCTATATCTGGATTTCAGTAAGGCGTTTGACTCGGTACCCCACATCTGGTTGTTGACAAAGTTGGGGGAAAGGGGTGGGAAGACAGTTGCTTAGATGGGCAGAAAATTGGCTTACAGATAGAACACAGAGTGTAGTGGTTGGTGGGATAGTCTCCTCCACTAAGAAGGTCTTCAGTGGGGTTCCCCAAGGTTTGGTACTGGGGCCACTCCTGTTCAATGCCTATGTCTCTGATATAGGGAGGGGGGTGAGGAGTAGGATGAGCCTCTTTGCAGATTACTCAAAAATGGGAGCACTGGCTGATGGGGAGGAAGCAAGAGAGAGAGACAGTCCAGAGGGATCGGGATACCCTGGAGGGTTGATCAAGGAGGTGGGGACTGAGGTTTAATCCAAAGAAGTGTAGGGTGCTGCATCTGGGGGTCAGAAACTCAGGTCATGTATACACTCAGGGAGGGGTCTCACTGCAAGTCACAATGAGTGAAAGGGAACTGGGGGTGGTGGTAGACACCAGAATGAATAACACTGAAAACTGCAGAAGATCTGTGACAAAAGCAAACAGGATTCTGGGCTGCATAGTCCAGGGAATAACGTCCAGGAGGATGGAGGTGATCCTCCCTCTGTATAATGCCTTGGTCAGGCCACATCTTGAGTACTGAGTGCAGTTCTGGAGACCTCACCTTGGGAAGGACATAGCATTGTTAGAGAGGGTTCAGAGGAGGGCAACGAGGATGATCCAGGGAATGAGTGAAAGGACCTATGAGGAAAGGCTGGAAGTCCTTGGGCTGTACTCACTGGAGGAGAAGAAAGACAGGGGAACATGACTGAGGTATTCAAATATGTGAAAGGGATTAACAGGGGCAGAGCCAAAGAAATGTTCAGGCTAAGGAAAGGGGGCACAACCAGGGGGCATGAGTGGAAGTTGGAGGGGGGAACCTACAGGGGAGAATGTAGAAGGCATTACTTCACTGAAAGGGTGGTGGAGCCATGTAATGCATTGCCTGGGAGTCTAGTGGAGCAGGAAGCAGTGGAGCACTTTAAGAGGGGATGGGACAGGTGCATGGGTATACTGATGCTGAAGATTACCCTCTCGGGGGCTAGGAGGGGAGGAGGAACTAGCACCCAATAGGGGCTGGCTACTGAGCAGACACGAAAGACTGTTAGGCCTATTCTGCTGGCTTTTAGTATGTTAGTATGAATGTAAAAAAAATGCTCAGTATTATCCCCACAATTATTTATATGTGTTGCTGTGGCATAATTTAAATCATTCTTCTCTGTGGCTGTCAAGTGTTCTCCCAATCTAACTTTAAACATTCTAGTGGTCTTTTTTAATTTTTTATTTTAGTCTTTGGTAACTGGGTAAGGCCCACTCGGCATGAGTGCCTGTTGTCAGTGGCAACCTGGGAGCACTGGTCAGTTAAGTGACTTGCTCAGAGTCACACAGTATGCAAGTGGAGGCTGTGAGACTCAAACTCAGGTCTGGTCTGCTGAACGTATCAAGCTTGTTCACACCTCGTTCCTCTAACCTCTAGCCTATACTGCCAGGCCACTTACCCACGTAAAAAGAGCCACAGGAACAGGTAGCCAAACAAATAACACCAGCACTGTCACAAGATATTAGCTGGTAAATCTGGCACTCTTTTTTTGGAATTGACCGTCTTAAACTGTTTTCCAACTTCTACATGAGGGCAAAAAATGCACCTATGACAACGATGGCAACCTGCTCCACCCTTCGTAAGCCACGTTTGTTTTTTGGGTTCACTATAGTGGCTATGTACAATTTTATCACCTAGATTACTTGTCCTTTTGTAAACCATATGGGGGGAACTCTGAGTGTACTGTAGCAATCCTGAATCAGCTGCTAAAACAGGCCAGTGTCTAAAAATGATCTGTTCTATTTTTTAGCATGTGCTGAGAAAGTCATTATGCAATTAAACCTTCTATCCTACTGTACTGACTTTTCCTTTTGTGCTAAGAGAGTTACCCTAGGGAGAGCATCTGCAAACTCTTTTCCTGCTTGGATACAGGTACTGCTATAGCCCCTTTTTTTTGTCTGTCACCCAGATCCTCAGACCATTCTTGGTACTGGTCTTCTCGGGTGCAATTGCGTTTGATTCTAGCAAATTGCCCTTTAGGTATATTTTTTGTAATATGACCTGGGTGAGAGCTATTCACTTTTAACAGTGTATTACCTGCTGTTGCTTTTCTAAACAGTGTTAACTCAATACAATTTTCAGGATTTCTCATTAGTGTCACATTAAGAAAATCAACTTAAAAAAATCATAATTAAAGGTAAACCTCAAATTACTATTAGTGTTGTGTACATAATCAATAAACAACTGTAGATCTTCCTTTGTTCCCTTTCACAGCAGTATTACATCATCTATATAATGTTTCCAACAAAAGATACTATTGTGGAAGGGATTTACAGCAGTATCATTTGTTGGAAATGTTATATAGACAATGTAGGTATGAGAGAGGGGTGCAGCATCCGATACATCGAATGGGAAGAACATCACTCAACCCTCAGCTAGTGATCAAACAGGAGTTCAGCATGTCTGTAGTTCATTTGCATCACCAGGTAAGGAAAACGGTCTGGCTCCTCATACGACATGCAGGAGAAATGCCAGAACTGGCCCAACAACTAACACACTGAAATCTGGCCAATGGAAAATCATGTGCACTAAAAATGCCCGCAGTCTGGGAAACAAGATCCCACACCTGCAGGCAACACTGACAGAGGCTAAACTGGACATAGTAGCCATTAGCAAGACATGGCTCACCAGTAACCACACTTGGGAGACTTCAGTGCCCAGCTACGTACTGTTTGGAAGAGACTGGGGTACAAAAAGGGGGGGGGAGAGTGGCCCTTTATGTCAATGAAAATATCAAAGCTACAGAAATTCTGAATACACATAAGGTGCCAGAAGAACTGTGAGTCACCCAGGAAACAGGAAATGGGACAGCCATATAAACTGGGGTTGTCTACAGGCCTCCAGACCAGGGGGGAGGACATAAACACATTACTGTTAGAAGATGTACAAAACATGACAGCTAAAGGGAAGGTTCTGATAATGGGAGACTTCAACATGCCAGATACAGATTGGTCAATACCAGCAGTAACATCCACCAGAACTACACACATTGTGGATTCCTTGCAGGGGGAGGGCCTCAAACAACTAGTACAATGACCCACAAGAGACAGGGATATCCTAGATCTAGTACTGACTAATGGGGAAAGGATCACAGATCTCCAGGTAGAAGGTCATCTGGGGGACAGTGACCATCACATGGTATGGTTCAATTTGGCCACTAGAACTAAATCATCCCATTCCAAGGCAAAACTATGGGACTTCGGAGGAGCTGACTTTAGTAAGATGGCCAACAGAGTTAAGCTAGCCTTGAAAAGAAGAAATGCAGGTGAGGGGGTACAGGTAAAGTGGGAAAGCATTAAGGATGCAATACTTGAAGCAACATCCCATTGTGTTAGAGAGAAAAGCAAGGACAAAAGAGGGAGGAAACCACTTTGGTTCTCAAAAATAGTATCAGAACAGGTCATAGACAAAAGGCTGGCCTTCAGGAAATATAAGGGACTGCAGTAGGATAAAGATAGGGAGGCATACCAAACTTCCTTAAAGGAAGCAGGGAATGCAGTAAGGCAGGCCAAGGCCCAAACCGAGGAAACAGTAGCATGAACAGTAAAAGAAGGGGACAAGACTTTCTATAGATACAATAGTGAAAGGAGAAAGTCCAGAGGGGATATTGCTAAGATTAAAGGGGATATGGGGGAAAAGTGTGTGTGGAGGAAGACCAAGGAAAACTATCTATCCTAAATAGATACTTCTGCTCAGTATTTACTGAAGAGAAGGTAGGGCAGGGCCCACAGCTCACCACCATGGACACAGGAGGGAGGGAGGTGTACATTAGTCTCTTCATGAAAGAAAGGGTCCTACAAGAGCTCACTAAGCTCAGGGTAGACAAGGCAATGGGACCTGATGGCATACATCCCAGGGTACTAAAGGAGTTAAGGGTGGAACTAGCACAGCCATTACCAGAACTGTTTAGTGAGTCTCTGAGCACAGGAGAGGTCCCAGAAGACTGGAGAAGGGCTCATGTGATTCCGCTTCACAAGAGTGGTAGCAGGGAAGAGGCAGGGAACTACAGACCAGTCAGTCTTACCTCAGTAGTGGGCAAGATTATGGAGGCAGTCCTTAAGGAAGGGATAGTGCAACACCTGGAATCCATAGGAGCACAAAATCCAAGACAGCATGGGTTTACAACAGGAAGGTCCTGTCAAACTAATCTCATAGATTTCTTTGACTGGGTAACCAGAGTAGTGGACCAAGGGGGTGCAGTTGATGTCACCTACCTTGACTTCAGCAAAGCTTTCGATACTGTTCCACATAGAAGATTGATTAATAAGCTGGGTAGGCTTGTGGTGGGTCAGAATTTGGTCAACTGGGTGGCAAACTAGTAGGTGGGCAGAAAACAGAGAGTGGTGGTAAATGGTATACAGTCAGAAGAGATGCAAGTCACAAGTGTGGTATGTCAGGGATCAGTCCTGGGGCCAGTCCTCTTCGATATCTTCATCAGTGACATTGCAGGTGGACTGGGGGTAAGGTTTGTCTGTTTCCTGATGACATGAAGATCTGCAATAGAGTAGATGATCTAGATGGAGTGGGCAGAATGAGAAGAGATCTGGATAAACTGGCAAAATGATCAGAAGAATGGTAACTGGGGTTTAACGCAAAGTGCAAGATCATGCACATAGGGAAGAGTGACCCTGAAGCCACCTATAGGTTGGGAGTTGAGTTGCTGGCAATCACAAGAGAAGAAAGAGACTTGGGCATCATCATCACAGATTACCTGAAATCATCCAAGCAGACCACTAAAGTAGTAGGTAAGGCTTGAGGGATGTTGGGGTGTATTAGTAGGGGTACTGCAAGTCATAAGCGGGAGGTTATAATCCCTCTTTAGAAGACACTGGTTAGGCCCCATCTGGAGTACGGTGTACAGTACTGTAGGCTGACCTGCACAATGCCATTAACAAGATGGAGGCAGTCCAGAGAAGGGCAATGAAAATGGTGCAGGGACTGCATCAGAAAACATATGAGGACAGATTAACTGAGCTCAATATGTATACCCTAGAGCAAAGGAGGGAGAGAGGTGATATGATAAAAACATTCAAACATTTTAAGGGCATTAACAAGGTGAAAGAGTATAACATGCTTCAATATAAGAAAAATAGCAGGACAAGAAGACACAGCATGAAATTAGAGGGAGGTCGATTAAGGGGTAATGTGAGGAAGCTCTTTTTCACAGAATGGGTGGTGGATGCATGGAACGGCCTACCTCAGGAAGTGGTGGATATAAATACAGTGCAGGGCTTCAAACAGGCATGGGATAGGCATAAGGGAGCAATACAGATGCGTATGAATAGATAGGCCATTGACAGGGTACAGGCCTATGGCACATTCATCAGGTAGAAAAAATGGGCAGACCAGATGGGCCTTGTGATCCTTATCTGCCATCAACTTCTATGTTTCTATATTTACTTGCATTTTTTTCTATTTTAAAATGATTGTGTACCTGTAAACTGATGTTTTCCTTGATTCTAGTTTTCAACAAACCTGCCTCTTGAAACTCTTCTCTGCTGAAGCAGGTGCACTTACAGTGTAATCTCAGTGACGTAATAGATGCTGTCAGTGCCTCAGTTCTCACTTTGTGAGTCTGCATGCCATGCTGCTTCCCGCTCTGAAGCCATAGAAATTAATCATTTACCTGTTCTTTGTTGTGATTTTTAACATTTTGTCTGTCATTGTTCTTGGTCCCATTCAGGAAAGTGTCAATTACAATCTGTTTCAGTTAGTTTCAATCAATTGCTTCAACTGAGTCCTGTCAGCTAACCTGAGAGACTGCATGGATCATTGTGTGGCTGTCAAATCGCATGTTGTTCATTCTGCAGTTCTGTCTATTTAATGTTGTTTTATAATGTGTACTGACTAACCAATGTATATCTTTTTACTTTAATAAATAACAACTGATTTAGCATTCCAGCCTGTCTGTGTTCATTTTCTTTAGTGCAGCCCATCTCCCCACCTTTTTTCCCCATAGTGATTCTCGTGTTGGCAAACTTCTGTATACTCATCAACATCAACTAACCAAAGTAGACTGTAATTGACACTTCTCCTGAATGAGACCAAGAACAATGACAGTCAAAATGTTAACATCACAACAAAGAACAACAGGTAAATGATTAAATCAGATGGCTTCAGAGTGGGAAACAGTGTGGCATGCAGACTCACAAAGTGAGAGCAATCACGCTGCCAGTGCATATGCTTCAGGAGAGCACAGTTTCCAGAGGCAGCTTCATTGAGAATGAGGATCAAGGAAAACATCAGTTTACAGGTGCACAATCATTCATAAAATAGAAAAAAAATGCAAGTAAATCTACTGCCTATTGAATCCAGATACAATTTATGTAAAAAATCACCTTTGCATTTGATCTTTAAATCCTATTATTCATACAGAAAAATACATTACAGACAGTATAGATTTTCAAGTTCTCTTGTAAAAGGATGTATAGCATTTTCACAGAAGCTTGTTCACATTCTATACTAAAATATCACCTAAGCAAGAAAAGAGCAGTAGAATCAGAATATGTGACAGAAGCACTGCATATGCAGATTGATATAGTTGACTGATGTATGGACCAACAGTAAGAAACAAAAAAAAAATAAGCTTTCTCAGTTGCCGCATAATATCATATCCTGTAATTAAAAAAATTAACTTTTTTATGCCTTTGTTCTGATGTTTGAACATCTGTAAGAGTGTAAATCATAGATCTGTGAGACTTTCCATTACATAGAGTACCATATGTTTCATCCCGTTTTGCAGTTTCTTTATTTTTATTGAAAGCTGTTTTTTTTCCAGCCCCATCTCATGTTGTGATTTTTATTTTACTCAACCCTATCCCAGTATATGAGAGACAGAAAAGACTCATATTGAGCAACAAAAGTGCTGTCAAGTAATTATAGACACGCTTCAAAAAACAGAAACACTCCCTAGATTGCCCCCAAACAAAAACAATCCATGACAGAAAGATATCACAAATCTACTTCTTATTGTTATACAAAGTTGCTTTTTATTGCTTGTCACAGATAATCCATAGACAGATATTCACCAAACACATATACGCCAGTGTGATGATCCATGCATTTATGGGGTGGGGGAGTGATCTTACTTGGGTGGTGGACAGAAAGAATATCATCTAGTAACCATAGAAATAAATTATCATTGCAGGCAGAAAATATACAAATTACACAAACTATAAATGTGAAATGACTCTTAACATTCCCCTTGTTAGCTTACTGACTAGAAACTGAGACTGTGGCACTGACATCTGACACATTGCTGTCAGTATCAGAATCACTTTCCTGAGCTGTGCTAGCATCGAGATCATCTGTCATTGCCTGTAAGCACATCAGTCCCATGTCAAGAGGAGAACACCAGTGTCTTTGCACCTGTTCCAGCACCTAATGCAGATGGTGACCCTAGCCTGGGGAGTATGAGCATTGAGCTGTGAGTGTGAATGGAAGTGTGGTTGTTCCATGTGGTCTCCAACTGACTAGGCATTTGTAGTGTACCATCGAAAAACTAACATTACCTAGTCTTGTTGTACCATCGATGTGATATCACGATGTTGTACCATCGTGAGTATGTCACATCGATGATACAACAGCTCTGCCCACGTTTGCGCATGTGCAAGTCATGCTTCGTATTTGTGTTCAAAATGGCCACGGCACTTCAGCGTAGGCACTGGAGGATGTCCTAATTTAAAAGTAAGTGCCGTTTTGTTTTGTTAGCCGGCACAAAGCAGAGCCAAATTATTTAATTTAAAATGTGGAAAGGAGTAAGAGCTCAATTGTCACTGACACCAGCTCTGCGGGGGGTTAACTGACATCACAGCATGACCGTGAAAGAATCCACAAGTTGTTTTGTTATTACTTTTGCCCATACACTATAAAAGACAGTGTATGGGCAACAGTGAACAACAACAGTGCCATTCACTTCGCAAGTTGTCATGACACCCTCAATCCTCTTGAGGTTTCAACGGTTGTCATGACAACCTCTCGAAGTGAACAACACTGTTGTTGTTCACTATTGCCCATACACTATCTTCTATATAGTGTATGGTGAGGGGCTTGTTCAGAAAAGAAAACCATCCTAGCTGAAATGTTGTTGTACCACAGTTCAAAAGTCATGGAACATGATTATACTACACTGTGGGACAACATTTCAGCTACTTTCGGAAGGTCATGAGCCACACTGTTCAACAGCTGTGCCAACAGAAATGGCAGGATCTACCGCATAGTAACTCGCAGTGGCATGGTCACCCAAACAAACAGAGACTCAAATGAATCCCACACATGCAGGATCAACCAGATACTTACAGTTATACTAAGGAAAAAACAATGCAGGATCAACCAGATATTTTTAGCTACTTGCAACAGATGAGATTCCTCAAAATAAACCCTCTTGCTTAGCAAGAAATACAGTGGCCATGATTTTGTTTTAAATCCCTCCAATATGCAATTAACAACCAATAGAAACCTGTGCTATAGACTTAGGGATGTCTGGTCCCTAACGACCACACCACTGGCCATAGCAACCAGTCTTAAATCAAGGAACAAGACAAAGCAGCAAAAATGTCTGTATTAAAAAGAAAGATCAAACTATTTTTATATTACTTTTAGGGACATCGTACACTCTAAAAAATACTGGATGGGCAACTACATGCACAACCAGTGTATTCTGCCACCTCAGGATTTTAATTCCCATGGATGTCTCAAGCTTCTTTCTTGAGGTCCACGGAACTCAGAACCCCTCTGTGGCAGAATACACTGATTGTGCATAGTTGCCCATCCAGTAATCTCTATTTTCTATTACCTGCTCTAACATCAGAAAATTTCCCAGCTTTAGCAATATTGCTGCAGAAAAGTGTGGTGGTAGCCAACAAAAAAGTAAACATTTTTTGCAGCTGGTAGCTCAGTGGAGACCGTGGACACTGAAATAATAAGCGGTCAGTGGCTAACGAGAAGATTAGGTAATTGAGCCATGTAGTATTGTAGTGGTGAATATACAGAAGAAGTGACAAAATAACTGTGCAAGACTTAGAAAATTGACTGAACTTTTCACAGAACAGTGGTCAGTGGTTACATATAGGATTAGGCAATTGAGCCATGAAGTTTTAAAGTGGAACAACTCAGAAAGTGGTAAAATGAGTGTGCCAATGAACTGATGAAGTGATTTAAAACCTTTCCTGTCTGCCTGTGGTTAAGAAAACGTTCTGACTGCCTGTGTTTAAAGAACATGCAGCTTTACACAAGGATTGAGAATTTAGTTCACAGAATTGTTTTTACTCTATGGAAAATAAAATTGCTTTTAGACCTTATTGGCTATGAAATGATGCAAAGTTCAATTTGTTCTGAGTGCAGATAAGGATGACCACACATTGGGTGGCCATTTGATTACATTGCTGTCAGTGTCAGAATCACATTCCTGAGCTGTGCTAACATCAAGATCAAGATCGTCTGTCATTACTTGACATGCTAGGGGCTCAAAACTGTAGGGGACAATAGTAGAAGACATGATGCAAGACAGCACATTTAATTCATTAACATATTTTTCATCTGACGTGAACATATCTCAAGCTTGCCACCAAATGCCTTAGTAAAATACAGCACTGCCACGGGAGAGCAGACGTGATGACAGCACCATTGATGTTACTGAGCTGAACTTCTGCGGTGGTAGCACTGAGAGACTCAAAGCATCAGAGGCAACATGCAGATAAAACAAATTATATATTTCCTCTAAACAACAGGCTGGATTCAAAATTTCTGCAACAGAGGAAGCATTACAACACTGTAAGTGGCCAAACAATATTAAAATGAAGTGGTTTAAGCAAAACCTTTACATTTGATCTTTAAGTGCCACATTGAAATATGTACTGTGATCCAGCCCATTGGTGCTGCAGTAGCACTACCACTCATAGTACCAGTAATCCAAATTCAAGAATAAGCTCAAGTCACTGGGGCCAGCCACAGTGGTGCCAGAATAGTTTGAAAAGTGGTAGGGCCAAGGACGTAAGGGGTACATTTTCCCCTATTAAATATATTACCATGATAGCAAAAAGTGATAGGGCCACTTATGAAAGTGGTAGAGCCATGGCACAAGTGGTCCCCCTGTTCTGGCACCTATGGCCAGCCAGGAGGAGGAAGGTCGAGTGTCCTAGAGGGCATTAGTGTCCTCCATGAAAGGAGGGCTGATGCTACTGCCACAAGACTGTCACCTAGGTGACCTCAAGTGGCAGTGCAGGTGAGTAGCAGATGTGGGAGGAAGGACATTGACTGATGTTGGGTCTCTAAGTGTTTGACACCTTGAGGGCTGGCCTTATGGGGGAAAATGGCCATGCATTATCCTCCTGCACACTCAGGCCCTGACCCCAGCCACTGTCTGCCTCATGAATACATAGGTAACCTTCTGCCTCCTTAGCACTGGAGAAGGCAGAACCCTAGTACCAGTTTGGCTGGTCACCACCATGAGGAGGTAAGCTTGTGGGGTTGAAAGTCCAAGAAGTTAAATGGCAGGGAAACTGGGGGATGAGGCCAGGTTCACCCAGAAGGAGAAAGCAAGCTGGGCTACAAAAAGTTTAGATGAAAAAAGTAATAAATGAAATACATACTATGCCTTATGATGTGAACTTTGTAGACATGAATGTTTGAATCACTACCCGAATTTGTTAGTCCAATAAGAGGTTTCATTGATACCAACAAATCAAAGCCAACACGGATCAGGAGCTTGTGAAGGGGTACCAGTTTTAAACGGGCAGCTTCATTTTCCCAGAAAGTCCTTTCAAAACTCAAATCAGACTTGAAAAGCTACTGTTAGCTGACCCGGGGGAGGGGGGGTAGCAAATGCTACTTAGCGTCATAGCTGAGACTCCCTGTACTGCCCAAGATAAAATCCTGAATTCTGCTTTATAGCACAGTTATTCTTCAAAAATTTAGTACACTACAAAGGGATGGATATGTAAATACAGAAGTTGAGACTCCTTTACATTCTTCAAGATTATCGTCTCACATGTCCTTTTGATTAGAGGAATATGATCTGAAGATGAGCAGTTCTGTCATATGAAGAACACAAGTGGCAATATTTCTGAAGAGTGGAGAGACACCACAACATCCATATTAATGTTTTTTAAATCATTGGGTTTATGTAATAGCAATAAATATGAAAATAAATATAAAAAATTAAAACATTAGTTCAAAAAAGAAACGTTCTATTGAAAATGTAGAACAATCCACTTTTTTCTAAACTTGTACATAAGGACCTCTGTGGTTTCAAGAAGTCTTTTTTTATTCAACTTATTTTCCACGGACAGCCCAGTTGAGATGCAACCTCTTGTTCTGTATTTTCATTGGATAAAATTGTGAAAATCCATTTCATGTACTTTTTCTAAAATTGCATCTTTTTCATGAAATTTCACACAATGTTGAAATTATAACAGTTTGTTTAATCTGGACAGTTTGGGATGAATTTTTGCCTTTTTTAAAAATTACAGTTTACAAATACACAGTTCGAAGAAAAAGGGTGCTATTTACCTGAGGGAGTAGTCTCCTTTTAGACAGTGGACAGCTTCAAGAGAGGTTGGGACAGAGTGAAGGGGGAGTTGCATGTAGGGAGGGGGAGTGGGGGGAAGGACATCAGCAGGAAGGAGTAGATAATGGGGAGAGTGGGCAGATCCCTTAGAAGACACTGAGGGGTCTGCAGACTCAAGCATACATAACAGACCACAATGACTTTTTCTGCTGGCTCAACTGTATGCTTGTATGGATAGTTTTGGTTGAAATTATCCTTTTTCATTACATTTTCAAAAAATGCACAGTCTAAAAAATGGTGATATTTGCCAAAATTGCATTTTTGAGCACTTGCCTTTTTAAAAATTCAGAATTTAGAGAAAGCTGCATGATTTGAAAAAAAAAAAGCATTAGTGAAAACACGGCAGATTCTGGCACAATTTCATGAAAATTGCAGGAATGCAAATTCTGCAATGTTGTGCAATTTTGCAAGACTACTAGAAATTTGTCCCAGAGCTACCCTTTACTTGCAAGTGAACCGCAGTGCTGATTTGTTGAATTAGTGCTAATGATTTATAACATAGGTGAACTAAGAATTACTACCACAAAAGAAAATGCTTAAAAAAAGTTCAGCAATGTCATCTGAAAACAGTACATGCAAGGTAATATCCAGTCCATCTGATCCCCCCAAAAAATCAGTCAGAAGGTCAAAGTCCTACAGCAGCCTACAGTTTGTTTTGCAAGAAAGTATACTGTTAAACTGACTGATAACTTACTTTAATGACCAAAATATGGGATTCAACAAAGTAACAATTTAATAGGCTTGAAGAACCTTATGATTGAAAAACTGATTTGCGTTATGAGCAATATATTTTCTTAGAGAAAATAAGGCAGTTCTTTAGCACAGTCTACATATGTTATACTGGATCATTCAGGAACACATTCATTCTATCTATAAGCTAATAAGTAGCTATGTACTGTGGAATGGGAAGAGGCAGAAGAGCAACTCATTACAATACTACACAGGCCTGGTCAAAGGGCCTGCCAGAGATTTGACCATAAGCATAGTACCTCTCTGGACTATCTGCCCTCCCTCACTACAATGCTCTTCACTCAACAAATGGATTTTTTTGCCAGTTCTGATGCATAAATAATGTCAGTCCAGGTAATAGAAGACATCAGTTGTGTGAGAGTCAAGTTCATGACTCACCAAGATGACTAATACTGGCAAAGATAACTAGCTGGATTTTCAAAGAGGCATCCAGAATCTGTGGCACCACTTAAGCATAATGTTGCATCTTCCTACAGAAAGGTAGAGCATGTAAATTCTGATCTAACTTTTTGCTGCAATCACCATAGTTTACATAAATGAAATGAAGTGTATGTAAAAAAATTACACTTGTGCATTTTTTGGTTGTTGCCAGCTGCCATAAAGTGGGGAAATATTTATGAATGCATCAGAACATGTAACAAGCATTTGTCAATGCCAAATGCTGTCTTGCTGACATTGGCATTAGTAGTGCAGAAGCTAGAGAGATACAGAATAGGAATGGCAGTGAAGTATTGAACTGATGCCAACCCCACCCCCACCCTGCAGAGACTGACAGGCACTGGGATGCGCCTTTGGATCGACGGCCATAGCGCTCACACCATTTCACCTCACCCTACCCTGCAGACACCGACAAGTGTTGTGGTATGCCTTGGGGTCTTCTGGTCTTGCTGTGCAGGACCAGTGGGTGACACCAGGGGTGGGGGTCCACAGGATATGGCAGACCATGCCAGTCCTCCAGAGGCTGCCATTCCCCCTTCAAAACAAGCCAGAAATGTGCCATAATATCAGACCAGTGCCAGAGACACCCCCAGCCCATACCTCTTCACCCAGGACTGGGGGCCAGTGGAGAATGGGCTGTACTTGCTCCAGTATGAACTGGATAACTAGTCAGAGAGGGGCACATAGATGGTATGACAGCCCCAAAGTAGATGCCCTCTGCACCAGCTGCACTTGCTTCACTGGCAATGTGCAGGATCATGCAGTTGTCTGTCCCCTTGCCTGCCCCCAGCCCGCCGTAGAGATGGGTCCAGTGACCATGATTTACGCATGGAGTAAGCATACAACAATGGCTCTGGATGCTGTGGGGTGCCCCAAAGGTGCACATCCTGTGCATGGGGGGGGGCCTCTGCAGCTGTCCACCCCCTTTGCAAGAGTGGAGCAGCTTCAAGCATTGTGTGGAGCATGCCCTTCTTTCAAAGCATATTACATATAGAATAATGCATGGGGTGGCATGTGTAATGAGAATTTTACACACACCTGAGGTTTGGGATGCTACATAAACCCTGAGGGCAAAGCCAAAGTGAAAACACATTTTGGCCAGGATGTGAAAAATGACAGCTGCACAGTTCACAAGAAGGTGTGGTAAAATGCTAATGGTGAGAATCTGGCATACAAATAGTGCAAATGTGCCAATGCACGAGCGTGTGTTGTGCAGTTGCTGCGTACGCTTGTAAAATAGTCACTTTATGGAGTATTGTCACCAAATTGTCAACACAGGCATTTTAGGATCTCTGCTCATGAACAGTGTCACTGTCATTTTCGTAATGTGTCCTGAACACTGATTTCACACCACGACCACGCTATTCTGGGCTGGAAGTATGAAAACACATTTCGGCCAGGATGTGAAAAATGACAGCTGCATGGTTCACAAGAAGGTGTGGTATAATGCCAATGCTGAGAAACTGGTGTGAAAATATTGCGAATTAGCTAACTTACGAGTGTGCGTTGCGCAGTTGCTACGCACGCTCGTAAAACAGTCGTGTGTTGAATTTTTCCCACCAAATTTGCAACATAGGGTTTTTGAGAGCCCCCTCATGAACAGTGGCACTGTCATCTCCTTACGCAGTCCTGAAAGGTGATTCTGTGCAGTGACTGCGAAATCACCTTTCAGGACCAAATAACACCATGACTGTGCAAGAACTCATGAGAAGGGGTCCCAAAAATCCCATGTTGAAAATTTGGGGCCAAAATTCACAGAAATGCCTGAGATATGTACTAAAGTTGAAAAAAACTCTGTCTATCCCATTATACAGCTTACCGGCATTTCCTCAGTTCTTGGTCAGCTTTGAAGAGTGCAGACGTGTTTCCGGTCCACCGATGATCATTGCGCCGAGCTCCAGACAAAGTATGGGGTATGGGGGTGGGGAGGCAGGGTGCACAGTGGATGGGTGCGGTGGGGGCAGGGGCAAGGAGACTACGAGAGGCATTTTCCTTTACAGGTAGTGAAAGGAAAGAAAACATCAAGGACAGTTTTTTTCAGGGGATTTGATACGCTGGGGTGGGCTCCTGCATGCCACCTAACTGTTTTGGGGGTCTGTAGCCGATGGGGATTGGGCACCTCCGGGCAAACAACACGGGGCGGCGAATTTATGCTGATGGGGATTGGGCACCTCTGCGTACACAAAGAGGGGGGCACAGAGCCAAGGAGGGATTAGGCACCACCCTTGGCATTAAACAATTGGGGGGTTATTTCTGCCAAAGGGAGAGGGCTCCTGTCCGGCACACAAGGAAAGGGGGGGGTAACAGCCGAGGGGGGATTGGGCACCCCCTCAGCATTACACAATTGGGGGAGCGTTTTATGCCGACAGGGAGTGGGCTCCCCTGTCAGCACATTGACAGAGGGCAGGGGCAGCCGATAGGAGGATTGGGCACCCCCGATGTCGGCAGTTCTACGGCCGTGTCCCGACATGCACGTAATGGCGGTGAGCACGGCAAGAAAAGGACTGCTGCGTCTGATGAGCTTTGCTCAGATTGCAGCAGACCTTTCCTTAGATGTGCTCACCACATTATGTATGCATGGTGTGGTGCTGGCATGCAGGCTGATTGGGGAATGAGGGATGCACCTACTGATGCGTGCCCTGCATTCGCCCAACAGCCACCATGCCTCCAAATCTGCACTACCGCAAGATGTTGGCTTGCGCAGTCGTGGCAAGCCAACATAATAATAGCATTCAAATGTTTTGACACATTTTGGATAACGAGGGCACAACTCACAATCAGGAACTGTACCTGTGTAATCTATTTTTAAAATGCAGCCCATTGGATACTACCCCATGGACACATTCTTAATAGAGTAAGGGTTCCATGGTTCAACATTGAAAAACAGTTACCATACAAAATGAGAACAAAAAATCCAGGGCAGACTATGTATGGTCAGATGCACATTAAAGTGTGTGTGGGGAGGGTCAGCAAAAATGGGGGGCGTCCTGTAAATCATTCACTTTTGTCAACTCATGTAAATTTTACCTTTCAGATATGCAGAACAAAAGGTTTGTGCTGGAAGCATTAAAAGTGTTTGCAGGATCTCTTCAAAAATCACACCAGGTCTGATTTACAGACACAGCAGATTCCATAGGGTTTTGCTGGTCTAAAGAAAGGAAGGCTAAGGAAAGATGTTATTTAAGTTTTTAATAATTAAAGAGGTTGGTTTGGTGGATCTGGGAAATCTATCTCAGCTTGCTCTGAACAGTATAACTAAGAGTGCATACCTTAGATTTAATGAGACACAAAATTAGGAGTAATTGGAGGAAGTATTGTTTCACCCAGGGAATTATAAACCCATGAAACAACACCCAAAGGAAGTGATGAAACTGGGTAAAACTGAATCTTTTATACTCACATTGGAACAGTTCACCTTGGGGAACAACATTACTGAGTACAGTATTCATTCATTGGGAATGGTGGGTCATCATGAGGAGTGTATTTCACAGCACAAATTAGGATGCTTGGAAGGAATAAGTAGATCACTTGGTCTTGGGCTCCCAAAGGTACCTATCACTGATAGTCTGTCCTCAAGAGTGTCAAGATCCAGGCCAGCAGGGAGGTGTGGAAGGTTGAGGTACTGGATGCCACACCTCATGCCACAACAGTGACACAGGCTTGGGAACGAGCTTGGGTTGCCAGGGGTTGGTGGGGGGGGAGGCCAGGAGATGGATTAGCAGCTGTTAGGCAGCTCTCCTCTCCTGGGTGGGGACCCAGTCATGACCACTGCAAGGCTGCTACTGGGTGGAGGCCCGAGGGTATTGCAGATGGGAGTCTGGAGGGTGCTGTGAATTGCTGCATGTGCCTCCACACGCACCTGAGTGGCCATGGTGAGGGGAGAAAAAGTGAAACTGGAGCTAGCAGGCTCCATGATGGCCTCCTCAGTACCGATGCTGGCCCCCCAGAGTCTAGATGTTGGTCTTCGGGGGGGAGGGAAAGTCAACACCCTTCACCTTGGCCCTGCCATGGAGGGTGCAACCTATGGAGGACCTACTGGGAGGGTTGGGAGTGGCCATGGTGAGGGGAGAAAAAGTGAAACTGGAGCTAGCAGGCTCCATGATGGCCTCCTCAGTACCCATGCTGGCTACCCAGAGTCTAGATGTTGGTCTTCGGGGGGGGGGGGAGGGAAAGTCAACACCCTTCACCTTGGCCCTGCCATGGAGGGTGCAACCCATGGAGGACCTACTGGGAGGGTCAAGAGTGGGAGAGTTGGGGGACTGGAAAACCAGCCCCTTTGAAGGAGGGGCAAGAGCTGCCTGCCAGCCTCACCGGATGGGGAGAAAAATCTGTATATTAAAAGAAAAAGAGTGTCACGGTCCCTAACATTTATTGGTACCACTGCTCAATAAACATTTGCTGCAATGTACCTTAATAATAATAATCTCAAGGAGAGAGAGAAGAAAACTAAGGGACTGCAACACTCGAGTTAAAAAAAAAAAACAAGTAGGGTCTGGAAGCCAGGATAGCAGCAGGAGATGCAGATAACACCGGATCCTTTTTCCATTATAAAAATAAATGGTGAAGGATGGAATTGGGTCCCTGACAACAGGTGAAGGTGAGGAGGACATGTGAGAAAGCCAAGAGTGTAGGCTGAGACGCTGGTTGAATCTGCTTCAGTGATCACCAAAGGGCCCCTGGAGGAGGTATGGTGCTCATTGGGAGGGTCCATGACATCAGGAGTGGCTATAAAGCAGAAGGAGGCAGTATAGCGTAGTAGTTTAAGGCTCCGAACTGCAAATCTGGAGATCTGGAATTGAATCCCACAGCCCCCACTTGCATACTGTGTGACCCTGAGCAAGTCACTTAACTTCTTTGTGCTCCCAGGTCACAACTGTAAACAAGCTTCAGCTTAGTGTGTCTCTCCTGGTTAAAAATAAAAGTTTGTGGACATAAAACTTGCCCTTGTAGCTGATACATGGCAAAGATTAAACCAGGAAAATACAAAGCAGCAGATAGGACACACTCCAAGATTATAGTGGAGCTAATGTAATAATTGGTGCAGCCACTATCAGTAATTTATCTTGAGTCTGCCTGGACAGATTTGATACTGGAAGAATGGAAAGTGGCCACTGTGGTGTCTATTTTCAAGAAGGGGCAAGATCCAATCCAGGCAAGTCCAGATCAGTCAAAGTGACATTGATGCTGGGCAAGGTCATGGAGGCAGTTAACCAGGACAGAAAGAGAAAGCATTTGGTGGAGGCCAAGGTTCTTGCCCACTTTCAGCATGGCTTTATGTGTGGCTGACCATGCCCAACTGACCTAATTACCTTTTTGAGGGGGTGACCAGGGAGGTGGACAGAGATATGGCTGTCAATGTAATGTAGTTAGTCTTCAGTAAGGGCTTTGACACTGTGGTGCAGGACAAGCTACTGAGCAAAGTATACTAGTATGGTATACACAAGGCATGTATAAAGTGGATTGGTAACTGGTCTGGGGGCAGGAAGAAGAAGGCTGTGGTTGATTGGTACTACTTCAAGTGGAGGGGGTACTCAATGGCATCCATCATGGATCAACACTGGGGCACTGCTACTCAATATTTTAATAAATGATCTGGAAGCAGGGTTCTCCAGCAGGTTGCTTGAATTTACTGAAGGCACTAAGCTGGCCAGGGTGATGGACTCCGTTGAGGATGAAGCAAAACTTCAGGAAGACCTAAACAAGCTAGGCAGTTTGTCCAACTCTTGGAGTCTTAAATTCAATGCATCCAAATGCAAGGTACTACAGGAGGAAAGAAGTACACACTGCATGGGACTCCATTTGCTGTAGTGGAAGAGGATCTAGGAGTCAAAAAAGATAAGCGGCTAAATAATGACAAGCAATGTGTAGTCACTGTCAAGAGGGATCGCAGAAAGATGAGGTGCTTCAAAAAGGTGGTTGACCACTTGGGTAGGTAGCTTTCACTTTACAAGGTTCTGGTCAAGCATCACATGGATTATTGCATGCTGCTCTAGGGTCATCAATACATAAGAGTCAGTGAGGCTGTCAAGAGGTTACAACATAGGACCACCAAGATGATCAAGGGCATGGATAACAAAAGCTATGAGGAGAGACTGGTGACCTTAGCAAGTTCACCTTGAAGAAAAGAAGAATGAAAGGTGACATGATCTTAGTCTTCTGCATAGTCTAGGCTACTGACACAATTAAACAGGCAAAGATGGTTGATCTGGTGTTGTGCAGCAGATTGTGGGGGCATGCCCTGAAGTTCAGAGGTAGTGTGTTCATGTTTATCATTAGGAGCCACCTATTCTCCCACAGGGAGGTGATCCTGTGGAACAGCCTACTAGTGGAGACACTGGAGATGAAGATAGTATGGGCCTTCATGCTTAACCTGGACAAATATTTACTTAACAGGGGAGCTACAGGGTACCCTGGGTAATATAGTCAGTACATACATAGATTCACAATAAATGAGTACAGGTTTGCAAAACATACTTTTTTTATCCTTGCTTATAAAGCTGGTGAGAACATGATGGACCTAGAGTCCCTTTCGACTACAAATTACTACATTACTATGCATTGAATGCTTCAGCTGCCTGAATGAAAAAGGTTAACATAATGGACCCTTGGTCTGTTTTCATCTAGCACTTACTGCTGTACAATTTTATGTCCCATGTTCATTTGTAGATATTGTAGAGGAACATGGAAGATCACTGCCAATCTGTGGTAAAAACTCAGGCAAACTGAATGATCAAGCATGAATGAGGTCAAGTATATCTTTGGAGACACAGGTATCGATTTTAATGTCATTTTAACTAGTAGAGCATTCTTTCTTAGTCAAGATAAAGTAACAAAAGTCTTTTTTTTTTATTCTTTGGTAACAGGCTAAGTTGAAGAGGTTCCAATTCTAAAATATGGAAGGTTACACTGATGCACCCCTAAGTCTCTAGGCTGCATTAAGTAAGCAACAATGAAATAGTCAGCACTCTCTTAGCTGCAGAGATTTTTCAGAAATGTCTACACCCTTTTATTTATACCCTGGGACAGTTCTTTTGAAATTGATCCTTTAATGTAAATATTCTTTACAATAATTATAGTATTAATTTTGTGAAACTTCCTGATAAAATGCACTGTAATATCTTTTGAACAGCAACCTGCCCTGTCAATGGAAGTAATATTTAAAATTTATGCTCTACATATTACTATAGATTGAAATAAGACCTCTTTGCTAAACTATGTAATTGCAACATTGCAATATTCCAGAAAACATTTCAAATATTGATTTGAAATATTTATGTCTGAAGTCTTTCATCTCAGTCAGCTAAGCAGTATTTGCAGCTAATCCACTCAGGAAAATTCATTTTGACAGAATCAATTAAGAGCTTGAACATAGTATGAGTTTGTCTGAATGTATGTGTGTGTGTGTGTGTGTGTGTGTTTGTGTGTATATATGCACATATATATATATGATATGATGTATATATATATATATATATATATATGTAATTGCAAAAAACTCCATTAATGCTTAGTTAGGGTTGATTCCACGCCGACAAAAGTCTGGAAATTTGATGTTAGGGTTATCAACCCTACCCCCCCTACCCGATGACTCCAAGGCACACCCCCAATGCCTGTTGGCCTGCGGAGGTTGGGGTAGGGTGGGGGTAGGGTTGGTAACCCTAACATAAAATTTACAGACTTTTGTTGGTGTGGAATCAACCCTAATTGATGCATTAATGGAGTTTTCTGCAATGAATTTCCCTTCTTTTTTAGAAGTGTGAAATGTTACTCATATGGTATCCATAGGTAGGTGCACAGGCCCTCTGGGTCCTGCACTCCCACCCACCCCTAACTATGTCCTCAGGTTTGTAAAATGGTATCCATAAATGGGAGCACATGCTCTCTTGGCCCTGCACTCCCACCCACCCATCACTGTAGAGGCATAGCGCAGGAGGGCCCTGTGCTCCCAGTTTTACATAAAGGGATGCATATTTGGGAGTATGGGCCTCTGGGCCTGTGCACCCACCCACCCATAAGTGTAGAGACATAGTGCCTGAGGGCCCTGTACACCCAGTATTGCAAGATGGTATCCATGGGTGGGTGTGAAAGGCCCAGACCCGCACACCCACCTACCTATAATTATAGAAACATAGTGCAGGAGGCCCCGGTGCTTTTAGTTTTGCATAATAGTATCCACAGGTGTGAGCACAGGCCCTCTGGGCCCTGAACTCTCACCCACCCATGAGTGTAGAAGCATAGTGTAGGAGAGCCCAGTACTCCCAGTTTAGCATAAAAAGTATGCATAATTGGGAGTGGAGGCCCTTTAGACCCTGCGCTCCCACCTACACACAAGTGCAGACACATAGCACAGACCTAGAGGCATTCCAAGTAACTCTTGTAAAGCTTATTTGGCAATATCTCAGTAACCATAGCAACTGAGGAAAAACTTACTTTGCAATTGTATTCATGACCTAGCCACCTTCACATGTGTAGCAAAAAATCCGTATCTTGAACCATTTTCGAAATATTGGTTCCAAAAGGCACTGTGGCTGCCACAATGTCATCCTATGGGAAAATTCACAACTTTGGAGTACTGTAACTCTGGAGCCAGTGTAAATTTTTGAAACAAATCAGCAAAAGGCACATATGCAGGGAAAGCCCTTTCTACCGTCTAAATTTCAGCCAAAATGTCCAAAAATCTTAGTTGCAGTGAATTGGCAAATAAATGTGTTTTGGGGTGTTTTGGGAGCTAATACTGTTGCAAATTGTGAAAGGATGTCATGATGTGCTACACTATGCCTCCACAGTACCACCAAAGTCATGAGAGTACAAATAGGAAAAATGTGAAAAACGCATTCCAGGGGATTATTTTCAAAATCCAATGCCGGGATCATGTTTCTAGGGCCCAGTTTTGGTAAACACAACAGCTGGTATTTACCAAGGGGCATGCTAATTTGTATTAAAATGTTTTTTCTCCACTGCTAACTGAAAACAGAATGGCCACCGCATGACAGTATTGAGGGCATCTGTGACAGAAAAAGGTGCATTCGTGACAGTACAACTTGCTGTCATGTGGAACATATATTTTGTTCCTATAGGATATAATGGAAAACACTGAACTTTAATAACTTTTGAAAGGATTAATATTTTTTCACCAAACCTTCAAAAGGGACTTCCCCGACCCAGTCTCCATGTACCCGGAAAATTTCAGACCAGATGGATAAACTGTTGAGGTTGTAGAGATGAGCAAAGAATTCATAAATGTTGAAGATTTTTGATGCACCACACCTCCACAACTGCAAATCCAACTGGAATAAAAATGTCCAGATCCAGAGATCTCTGATACGACACCAGGCATGCCAAATTTCAGGCAAAATGGATATATGGTTGCAAAGTTATTAAAGTGCAAAAGTTTGGGTTTAACATAGAAGTGGCCATGCAACCCTTACTATACCGGCCATACTGGGTAGGTATATATATATATATATATATATATTTTTTTTATTTTATTTATTTATTGAAATTCTCAGATTAAACCTTTGAGAACAAGGTCATTACATAGGTTCTACGTCAGGAGAACGGATGCACGAGTCAGAAATCAACACAAAGTACAGATAAGGCATACAAATGATGTTACTCAGTATAAAACAGGGTAGTATACAAATAGATTACAAATCAGCACACTAAGTTATGTTCTGGAATGTAATACATCAGTCAGAAGATTGGCCTTGTCAGAGACTCATACATATATATATATATCAGTTATGATTTAGGTAGTTAGTTAGAGTGTTTAAATGCTGATGCATGGTTGCAAAAATTAAAAACAGAGATAATATCATAAGAACATTCTATATGTATATAATATACAAATAGTATAATGTAGGAATTGCTTTTTAAAGTAAAAACAAAACTGGAAAGTAGGAAATACACTGAATCACTGTTACATCATTCATATGCGATGAGGTTTAGTAATATATCCATCAACATTAAATTGAAATATAGTTCCAGAAATCAAAGCATGCAAATGTACTGTACCTTAAATCAAACATTCTGAGATCCACTTAGTCACAATGGGTGGTGGCATAAAATAGGGATTAATCAGTTATGCCCTCAGTCATGCCATAGGGCAGTACTAATTTCTGCCATTTATAAATGTTTTTTATAGTCTCAGAGGAAAGGAGTTCTCCCTCTGACAATTTTACAATAGAAATTAAACAGCCACGTATTAGTGAGTGCAAACAGGGGCAGCACCACTAATACACTTGTATGTGACTTCCACAGAGTCACAGCATGGTATAGCTCCAGTGACATGGTACTGTGCCCTTCAGAGAGGCCACAGTTAAGGGTGGTACCATTCAGCAGTGTCTTCCCTGCCCTCCCCCCATGCATTTGAGTGTGTATGTGGGCCAGGTGATTTCAATTTACTGTGACCAAAGCAGCATCTTCTTTGCTGATGAGTCATCTACACCTGCTTATCGTGTGCCTGCAGGTTCCGGCATTCTTAGTCCTAGCCTCTGCCATACCTGCATTCAGAAGCACTGCAGTCTATGCTCTAGCAAACCATTAATATGGGCAACCTGAGTTCAAGTCACAGCTTTTGAACCCCCCTCTCCCCCCAAGGCAGGGGGTGTTGCAAAACTTTGTGTCAGTTCGCAGGGGCCACCATAATTTGTCATTGCCCAGCAGCATTGGCCATTTGCAAGGTAAACCCCATATGGCCACAATGTCTTCAGCAACTATGCAGGGAAGGGCTGCAACCACTACTGTGTATAGCTCGATGGACTTACAAAGTCGTGACTATTGCCAAGTAGTCATGTGATCACTTAATGATACTACCTCACGACTAAGCAATCAGCCTCACTGTGTACAGTGGGAATCATTATTGTTTGAACTGTACTGTAGGAATCTTTTCCAGTAGGACTTGCAAACATAATGGGCTATTGAAATTCTATTAAAAAGGGACAGTGCAACCACAGTGCTCCGATGAACTGGAACAATTAATCTCAGGAATTTCTAATATATATTTATGTGATAACACATAACATTATGTGTGAACATGCTATGTGAACTGCTAAGTATCTCAGTCTGTAACTCCCTGACATTCAGGGTAATCACCTCCCCCTAACCTGTATCCAGTAGCACTATGGTCTGTGCAGTGCCAAACCATTAACCTGGCCTGTCCAAGTCCAAGTCACACCTGTTGAGTCCCCTCCAGCACTACAGGCAGTAGGTTTTGCAAAACTGTGTCAAGGCTAACAAAGGCCTCCATATCTCTAAGCCATTTGCATCATAACTCTGCATGTTCACAGTGCATTTGGCAACTGAACAGGGATGGGCTGGACTCCTACTGTGTATTGCTCAAAGGACTTACAAAGTCATATAACTATGGTTAAGTAGTCATGAGGCCACTTAGTGAGACTGCCTTATGACTGAATATCAGCCCCACTGTCCACAGTGATAATCATCATTATTTTTCAAACTGTGCTGCAGACACCTGCTCCTGAAGAACTAGTGGAAGAAAGGGGCTACCAAAATTCTACTGCAAAAAGGCCAATCCTACCACATTTCTTGGATGATATGACAAAATTAATTTACCAAATTTTTTATAATATTTCTAAGTGATAACACATGAGACCTCATGAAGATATGCTATACTAACTGCACACCCCTGGAAGACTGTGAGGCATGAGGCAAAGCTGAATTATTATAGCAACACTGCATTCCATGAAGAGTTGTTGTATATAATGTGCTTGTAAAATGGGTTTAAAATCACAAAAAGCACAAAAGAAAACACCTACATGATAACATGATACATTATTTACTAAAGATGAAATCCTTTGAAGTTCTAGTATTTTGAGTCTGAATTCCAGTGAATCTGAAATGTAAAATGACATCTCTTATTGTTCCCTTAATATTCATTTATCCTAAAATTAACATACCAAGAAAACAGAGGACGTAGGCCATTAAAGAAAAAAGTTTGAAAATGATGCCTAAATTGCCCTAAATGACAATTTTAATCCATTACTCGAGCTTGCTTTCAACACATGCACTGCCATGTATCTCTGAGTGACTGTTTATGCAATAAGCCTGGGAAAAACGCATATTGTATTTCCTCATGGCAAATTGCAACTGAATTAGACAATTGGGCAGACATAAACAATGCAATCAAATTCCCTGGCTATTTTTTTATTGAGCCCCTATTTGACTTAGTATACATTTGAAAACAAAAAAAAGAATGTTTCTCATGGTCTGTGACATTGAGGACCATGAAAGGCTTAACGTCAGTGCTGGCATACAAATTTATTGCTCAATAAAATTTGACATCCCCTTATTTATTCAGAGAAAGGACAAATAAGATATTTTTTCATACTTACCAGAAATATCTTGGTCTGTTTATGTGCCGCTCCATCTGGAGGATGCAAATATGCAGGGTTCCTTGACAATTTTGCAGGCAAAGGCCTGGTGAAGGATAACAAATGACTTCATGGCAAAACAGCTATTGAAATTCTTTCAGTATGTGATATTAAAAACAACTGAACAAATAGAGATAAGGGACAAGTACGATTTGAAATGGGGATTTTTTTTCTTGCAGGGCTAAGGAAAACAAATGAAGCCTCTAAATGCAGCTGTGACTTTTTCTGACAGCCTTTCCTATACTGAGCACTGGTGCCCAGTTGTGATCAGGGCTGTAATAAAGGGCAATCAATACCACAAGATTTTAAGTGGGAATTTTAGGACTGATAACAATAATGGTCCTTTTATGATGACTTTTGTAAAACAAGGTTCAACATCATGATGAAAGCAGTAAGGTTATATTCCATGCAAGCAATAATACTAGACATGGTGGGCAGTATTAGGCAATATCAGACTGCCCAGGGGCATAATGTGGCCCAATGCCACATGCAGAGGGCCTTATAGCCCATGCAAGGTCCGGCATTGCCCATATCGCCCACCCTGGAGGGTATTATTGTGCTTAGAAAATGGGCATGTATGTAAATTTTAATTAGTCAAAATAATAGAAGAACTGGCATTTAAAATTAAGTGAAATAGAAAAAAAACACATATGTGGTAAAGTAGTCCCTCTGTTACAGTGCTTTTCCACTTCTGGTCTGCCACTCTTCAAAGAGTCATTCTATTCTACCCCCCACCCATGGTGCAGAGGAAGACATGCCATTTATTTAAAATTTTACCTCCGAACTATATTGCCATCATGTTTATAGTTGACCACATGTTCAGTGCAGTTTCCACAAGAGTTTTCTTTATTTTCTTTAGTTTGTGGTCAGAGAATGAGCTAGTTACATGCGTGAGCTTGCGTGACCCTGCTAATTGAAAGCAGGAAGTGGAAAATGTGAGGTCTGATTCAGTGCCACAGTGTTCTATGGTTTATTTTCATTCTTTTATTTATTTATTTTTTTTTGAGGTCAGCGTTTTGTTTTGTTTTTGTATGTGGACCATAGAGGAAGTATTCTGTTTTTTACATCGGAGGTCAATCGTGATCGGGGATGTGAGCGGTGGTAGTGAAGTCACTGCACAGGCCGAAAGAAATGGAAAGAAAATAGGAGGTGCATAAGTTTATGGTTTTTAAACAGTATGCAGTTTGTTTTTGCTAAGAACATAAAAATGTACTTTCTGTGATGGCAGAGGCGGGATGGAGGACGTGCTGTATGGAGGAACTGCTCGGCTTTCAACTGGTCCACTAAGTGCGGAGAAAAATGGCGGCTGTTGAAATTCACGGTGCCCAAGGTTAACACAAGTAATAGGGCACTCTGAATTGGCTCTTGTTTTGGAGCGGGCATCTATTGAAACTTAATGTACCCCCCTGCTGTGGCTCTCAGCCAATCAAAGAGCTCCTACAATCTAGCCCATTTTCTAAATGGAAATAGAGAGATGCACATTGCTGCTGATAGTAGCATGCTACTTCCCATATTAGCCTAAGGAAATTAAGTCATAAGATGAAAGAGATTCCATTAGCCTGAGACTCCAAGTTTATTTTGAGACTCCTAGGCACAAGCAGTAAGGAACACCAGGGTGAGTACTGTGCTGGAATAACATCACACTTGTGGTACATTATGAGGCACAAGCCCATAGTTCAAGTGCCTTCAACCACCAGAGAAGTGTCGTCTTCCAAGCAACACATGCCCTTGCCTGTTCTACGCAGTCTGCCTATTTTTCCCTACCTGCAGTATCACTGTAGACATTAATCAGTCTCCAGCTCTTTCTCCCCCCTTCCTTTCCACTAAGATACCCTTATGCCTATCCCATGTTTTCTTGAGTCCCACCACTGTCTTCATGTGCACCACCTCTGGTGGAAGGCTATTTGAGGAATCCACCTCTCTTTCTGTGAAGAAGTGCTTTCTCACATCTCTGCTGAATCTACCCCCCTCCAGCTTCATAGCATGTCCCCTTGCTCTTGAGTTCCTATTTTTCTGAACAATGCTTCCCTCCTGTACCTTATTTACCCATGTGAGGTATTTAAAAGTCTCTATAATATCCCCCTCCCTCCCTTCTTTCTTCCAGGGTGTTCATATTGAGGTCATTTGGTCTATCTTCATAGGTCTTTTGGTGCAGACCCTGAACAATCTTAGCTGCCCTCCTCTGGACCACAACCACTCTGTCTATGTCCTTCTGGAGATGTGGTTTCCAGAACTGGAATGCCAGTGATCTATACAGGGGTAACACCACCTCCCTCTTTCTGCTGGTGATACCCCTTCCTCTGCACACCAGCATCCCACTAGCCCTCCCAACTGCCTTGTCACACTGCCTGGCCACCTTTGGGCCATCCAATATGATTACCCCCAGGTCTCTTTCCTGCCTGGTGTTCATTGATACTTTATCAAATGCCTTTGTGAAATCCATAAAGATGCATTCCACTGGAGTACCTTCATCCAGTGCAGCAGATATGTTTTCATAAAAGCATAACAGATTAGTTATGCATGACCTCCCAGTAGTGAAACAATGTTGCTCCTCACCCTTACAATCCTTTTGTTTGATGTTTTCATTTATTGAGTCTTTTATAATGGATTCCATTATTTTCCCTGGCACTGAGGTCAGACTAATTTTCATAATTTTCTTTATTACCCTTTCTGTGAATAGGGACAACCACTATGGCCAGTCAGTCCTCAGGTATTTCATTGTGTGCTAATGTACAGTCATACAATATACTCAAGAGTGTTGCTGGCTGAGGGGATAATAATTTCAGCATTCTGGGGCTTATGTTATCTGGTCCTGATGAGCATGTGCATTTAAAGGCTTGTATTTTACTGCTTATTGACTCCCTTGTAATTTGTAGTGGTGGTGTGGGCTATTTCTGTATATGTCCCACGTGACTTCTCCATTGCGTAAATACAGAACTGAAATAGGTATTAAAAATATTAGCCATTTCCTTGGGATCCTCAATTTGTTTATTGTTATGGATAATGGTACACAGATCATTATTAGTTTGCCGTAGTGAGTTTACATAACTAAAGAATGACTTCATAGTATCCTTATTTGCTCTGTTTGTGAGTCTTTTCTCCATATCCTTTTTCTTCTTCCTAATTTTTTTCTTGCATTTCTTTTGTATTGTTATATATTTATTCCGTTTGTGATCTGTTCTATTATTACACACATGTACATAGGGTTTCCTCTTTTTCCTTATTAATTTTCTTATACTGGTTGTAAGCCACTGTGATTTGGTACCATTTTTACTGTATTTCTTAATCTTTTTAATGTTTCTGTTGCAAACTTCAAAGATTTTTTCCTTAATTCGATCCCACATTTCATTAGCTGTTTTATTACTCAAAAGTTGTTCCCAGTTTATTTTTGACAACTCCTCCAGAATTTGTGGCTAGATTGCTGTGTTAAAGTCATGTATTTCTCAAGTTTCACTTTTTATGGGGATATATTCCTCTCATCTAAATGATACTATATTATGGTCATTATTTCCAAGGGGGGCATTGGAAGTACAATTTCCTATGATAATCTAATCTGTACTCAAAACCACTTCTAGTATGTTCTTTCCCCTAGTTATAGCTACATGTTGTTTCATATCTAATTGAATAATTACATTCATGAAGATGCTACTACTTGGTTTGTTGGCTTCCAAAGTGTCTCATCTTATGTCATTATAGTTTAAATCACCCAAGATGATTACCCTACCCAATTCACAAGCTTTTTCAATTTCATCTATTATTTTTTCTGTTATCCCCTTTTCGCTATTTGGTGGTCTGTAACATACTCCTAGAAGAATATGTTTGATTTTATTAGTCTTAATTTTAAGCCATAATGATTCAACTTTACAATTCGGGTCCATTATTTTGTCAGATATAAGACTTGAGAGAAATTTGTTTGAAATGTATGCAGCTACTCTGCTGCCTTTTTTATTGGAATGATTTAAATAATATAGATTATAACCTGGTTAGTCAATCCCCCATTCATCCTTTCCGGTCCACCATGTTTCAGTAATACAGATAATATTGGGTTTCTCGGGATTATTCATTAAAGCCTCCAAATGTGGTGACAATCTTTTTTTTTTTTTGAGGAAAAAAATTAATTAAAACATTTATAAAGAAAAAAAATTAATAAAATACTAATATTCTGGTGGACCTGGGAACGTTTAAAGTCAAATAAAACAGGAAGATGCCTGGAATGTTTTAAAGTAAAAAAGTATTTTTCCCCTCAGTTTCATTACACTGCTGCTTTAAACTCCGGTTTTAGTTACATATAACTCAGACCACACTAGATCAATCAAAGTAAAATGTCTAGGGTTTGATGTCAGTGCAAGAATCTACAAATCCTGGAAATATGATTCCAGTCATTGTACAGATAAGTTAGTTACTGATTTCATGAAAACACAGAAGTGTAACAGATTATGCCTTTTCTATGTTTTTTTCTTGTCACCTTGCTCGGCATTCAAACTTCCAGATGAATAAATCATAGGACTTGACAGACTTATAGCCCTTACCTTCCAGTGATGCCTTTTGATAAATTTGACCAAATATTTAGGACTAGAGGATGCTGCACTTGGATCATTCATGGATTGACTCTAATAGTGATTCTGTATCCAAAAAGATCTATTTAACTCAAATTAAATCCAAGTCAGGCCAGGAAAAGTGTCAGCCTCTCCAGGATGCACATTGCAGTAGCTGGGTTAGGTTAGGAGAGGCATCTTTTGTCTCGGACAGTAACACTAATCCTGAGTTGTATCAATGATCATTAGATTTGGAAGTTTTTGATTACTACTAACAACACTAACTTTCTAACACAATCTGAATACTCTATAACTTTTTGGAGTCTCCCATGCCAAGTAAAAGGGTTATTTGGAATATTTCACTTTGACACTTCAGAACAGAGGGCACTTTCAAGAAACTACATTATTTTTATTCAGTCTAGGAAAGTGGGAGTACTAAAGGCCTCCTATGAGTCCTCAGTAATGAATGACAAGATAAACCTAATACTAAAAGGTACAACAGAGTATGGGCAAGATGGAGTATAAAGAAAGGGGCAAAGTGTGGAACACCCTTTAAGTCATTCTATCATTAAATAATCTAAACAGTTGAAGGGACTGTGCAGGAAAGGATATCAACATTTAAACTTAGCTGCTGAGGGATCAGAGTTTCTACCATGAGCTTTGGGAAAACTGTGGGCCTGTTTTCTGGAAATTTCAATAATTTCAGAAGAAGAATTTGTGTCAGTGAATGCTTGAGATACATAGATACATAGACAGTGTCGGCAGATAAGGGCCTATGGCCCACCCAGTCTGCCCATTTGAGCTTGTAAATTCAGTTTATGTTTTCCTAGAAACCTGTTGCCCCTTACCCCTGACCTCCAGAATTCCTTTATGTCTATCCCATGTTTTCTTAAATCCCGTGATTGTTTCAGCTCCCACCACTTCCTCTGGCAGGGTGTTCCACTTGTCCATCACCCGTTTCAGATGGTGATCTTGCCTGAGTTACACTGTCACTTGATCTTACCAGCTCATAAGGAAGCTATGACACTGAAGAGAGACTCAGATCAAGATCAGAACTGATTTATATTCTAAAACAGATGCAACTATTTTGTAATCCTCTCCCTTTCTTTTCAAAATTATTGTGCATGCCATGACTCAGCTGACAGAATTGTCATCTCTTGGCCATGAAGTCAAGTTCATAACCCGTGCTAAGACATGCAGTAAGTTTTCTTTAAATGTTTACAGTGAATGTAGTTATAGGCATATTACATTGTGGAGGGTGTCATCCTTTAGAAAAGACAATTAACTCCTGCTCCTCTTGCTCATTTCTGGTGATTACTGTAGATAATGTTAATAGATCCTATGGAGGCATCTGAAAACAATTACAGTGGATAGCATGGTACCCATGCAAACCTTCAGTCTCTTAGCGCCAAACAGGTCCTTACCTTGCCGAGCAATATTTCCTATGGGATTTTGCTAGCATATACTGATTTCTCTGCCTAAGTCAGTATTGTACAGCCATGACATTAATGACACTAAAAAGAAAATTTGTGATGCAAAGTCTATGAACAGTGCTACATATATGTAGAATTGTTATCTGTGTCTGTGCTCTTTAATGTTTCTGCTTCTTTCATGCAGAGGTGCAGTACAAACACCAGGAAAAGGCATCCCCATTTGTGTTTTTGTGCCATTAATTAATGCCATGGCACAACAGTAACATAGCAACAGAACTATTATGGCAGAAATGACACAGGGTCCATGGTATCCTTCCCCCGCTGCTGTACTGCAGTGACAATAACTAATTTAAGCAGTGACACACATTCAAGCTTAACTGCTGGAATGCTGTCCTTACTTGTGCTGTGATGCCCTCAATGTTATTCTTCATTGGGAATGTACTAAGTCCAGCTTTAAAAGCTAGTTTCCATTACCTCAGTTTATGGGCTGTTCCACATGTGAGCCATATCCCCCTTCTGTTTGAGTACACACCCTTCTAACTCAAACAGTAGTGTATGATATACCCTTTCCATCTCTTTTAGTATTTGAAACACCATGACCATGTCCCTCTCAGCCTTTTATCTCTAGGTTAAATTACTGTAGTTGAGTTTGTTCAGTCCTTCCTCATTCTGTTATTATTATGTTCAAATATTTTAAAAGATACAAACCAGTACACAACTGAATACTCTTTTTTGCTGAGCCCAGATGTCCCATTTTTGCACAGACATATTGGTGGTGCTCAGGTAGCATAGGGGGTTGCCATGGTGTCTGGTTTATAAGCTAATGGATATAGAAATGCCGGAGGTTTGCTACTCAGAAGCCAGTGTGGAGAACTCTGATGATGACAGTGTTGAGCTGGCTTATGGAATATACTCTGTGTAGTTCAAAGGATGCAACCCCACCTATTATACTGGTTTTCTATTCCTTAGCCAGCTAACAGACATCATCATCATCAAGCTTTGAAGAATGATGTGAGTCCTCATAGTCCCTCCATGTGTATGTGTTTTTTTACCACTGTTAGTGGTTTTCCCCCTTTACAGACAGGGTTCTATTCTATACTCCATCCCTTTTAATTAAACAAAGGGAAAAACACTCAGCAGGCAGAATGCAAACACAGTAGCATCAAATATGTTAACAGATATTGATAAAGAACAGAAAACACAAGAAATATTTTATTTAAACTGCATATTTCTCATGTTACTTTCAAAACTCTATTGCGCTGCAAGCAAACATTCAACACTGACAAATGCTTGTTTCATTTGTTAGTACTTGTGTTCTTTCCGCAGTACTCCATGTGTGTGAGTGTGTGTGTGTTGTATGCAAAACCTTGACTACAGTAGGCATGGGTGGTGCCTTCCTCCAACACTCTGACATGTCTTATTCACTGCTTAGTCATTAGGGCTGCAAAAGAGTGACAGACTCTGCTGTTCTCCCCATAAAACAAGTACACTGCCCAAATGATTCTGCCTTCCTCAGGATCAATGAGTATGAGTCAAGGTCTATCCTGAACCTAAACCCTCTTACTTGGCAACAAACAAGGCTCAGGGTTGCCTTATTTTTATTTATTTTCACAATCAAAGAATTGAAAGAGCAGCAAGGGGAAAGCTGCAGTACACAGAACTCTGCCAGGAAGTGTACTTAGGCACATTAATTTCTAAGGCAAAGCAGAAGCAATAAGCACTGCCAAGGGGTGTGCAGTTGTAGCCCTGCTGGGATGGGTTAGTGGAAGCAGGAAGTGAAGCTGCGTTGTTCTGTAAGACCTCAGTCAGAATTACCAGCTTGAAAGAGTATCCCATTTGGGATTTTGCAAGCTTTTTAAAAAAAACACTAATCACACTTTGCACACTGTAAGCACACCAGGGCCATGAATGAGTGGCTTTCACCCACTAAAGTGATAAAGAAATAGCATTTCTAAGGTATTTAAATTACTATGAGTGGGTCAGTGGCCAAGCGTGACCCCTAGTGAACTTTGTGGTCACCAGCAAATAGAAAACAGATCCCTGCTGCGAGCAGGGTGAGCGCAGCTCTGCATGCAGAGACGCATGCGTTCAACATGTGTCAGGCATGTCAGGAGTGTCTGGAGCAAGAATCCTGCAGGATTTGTATGCAACATTCAGGTGGGATCCAAACCATGGCACAAGCAAACACTCAGGGCCTACAAATGGTAGCAAGCGGAGAAATGCCTGGTGCAGCGGGTACAAATACTGCACCTGACAGCATAGGTGCAGGGTGGCAACAATGTAAGAATTGTGAGATGTACTTAAAGTGGGCATTATCAGAGGATTTTGAGTGTGACAAATGTGTACTGATAACAACTCTTACACGAAATAGCCATTCTGAAATATAGCCCTACACTTCAGGAGGCGATTACCCTCTTAGAAGACTTTATAGACCAGGCTACTGCTACTTTCTGCCCCGAACTTGTCTCAAATAAACTAGAGGAAGATAGTAGGCATGTCTCATTAACTCTCCCAGGAACAAGTAACACACAAGAGAAGGAATTAGAAGATTGGTGTAGAGTTCAGCCACAGACTAACAAAACAAACAGAAGATGAGGGCAGATTGGGACTAGTGATCCATTAGTCATACAGAATAAATTTGAGGTCCTGTCTAATAAACAAACTATAGCAGAGACAAAACAGGATGTTTGACAAGAAAAACACAGAGATATACTAGTAATAGGTGATTCAATCACTAGATGTACAAATACCATAATATGCAAAGGCAGAAATGAGCACACAGCAGTCAGCACTATGTCTGGGGTCAAAATCAGCAACATTAGGAAGATGTCAAAGGGATTACTATCAAACCTTATAAAATACTTAGTTATAATATACGTAGGGGTAAATGACATAAGCAACAGGCACCCAAAAGATATTTATGCTGACTATGATGCAGTGGCAAATGAGATCCAGAACAGATGGGGGGGTGTTCTGTAAGGAAGTTTGGATATACAGACAACTGGGTGGCCTGTGGGAATGAGAGGCTATTTTGCAATGATGGTTTACACCTGAACAAGATGGGGTCAAGGTGGATAGCTAGGACCTGCAATAAGCAGATTCTCACACATTTAAACTATTAGATGGTGGGGTAAAGGATATACCCAGATCTACCAGTCACAAAATCAGCATAGAGCCAAAGGAGGCAGGATGGAACTGCTTGCTGTTAAATGCAAGAAACCTGTCCAAAAAGGTAGAAGAACTAAAATATATCATGGAGTCACAACAGCTTACACTGTGCACCATAATTGAAACTTGATGAGACACAAAGCATACTTGGGATCAACAAATAAGGGGGTATCAGCTATTCACAAAGTCCAGGGACTACAGGAAAGGAGGAGGAGTGGCCTTATTTGTTAAAAACAATATACAGGCAGAACAAGTAGAACTATCCACTGACAACCTGGAACAACTATGGATTAAAATAACTCCAGCCAGGTCACATAAAATAATGTTCAGGGTGGTTTATAGAGCCCCCTCAATCAAGAAGGATGATGACTTCTCACTACAACAGTATATGAACATACGGACATATGAATGTGCCAGCAGAAACAGACCACCCAGTCTATCTAAGCCTGTATATTCAAAGATTAAATCCAGCCAAGAGGATTTTACTAGTGGGAGACTTCAACCTGCCCAGAATCAAATGGTACTCCCTCACAGGCACACTTAAGGCAGCAAGAACACACCTGGAGGTATTTGAACAAGCAGGGCTAGATCAACTGGTGCACTGCAAAACTAGGGGGACAAAATATATTAAATTTGGTGCTGACAAACATGAGAGCCCATGTCCAGGAATGCAACACTAGAGCACACCTAGGAGACAGTGATCACAGCATGATCACCTCAAAGAATCAAATAAGAACAGAGAGGGAGACACTAATACACTTGTCTGGTGTAAAGCTAACTTCAAGGCTATTAAAAATAAATTGCTAGAGTGGAAATGGGAGGATGCATTTATAGATAAAAAATATAGAAGAAATGTGGGATATCATGGAAGACAAACTAAATGAATGCATCAAGGAGTTTATTCCAACTCAGAAAAAAATACCAGAGATATGAAATCACCAAGCTGGATAAATACCAACATAAAAGATTGATAAAAAAGAAACAAAAACTCTTTAAATCTCTAAGACATCATAAAATGGGGGAGGGCTGGTTGAAACTCAGGGAGATACAAAACAAGGATAAGAAAGAAATTAAAAATCAAAAACAGCATATGAAAACAAGCTGGCAATAAAAACAAAAGAAAACTTTAAAGCCTTTTATGCATACATAAATGAAAAAAATGTAGCAGCCAAACAATAGGACCCCTGAAAGGATCAGATGGGTCAATGGCAACCACAAACAAGGAAATGGCAGACATGCAGAACTCATATTTTGCTTCGCGGTTTTCAACAAATATGGTAGCTTACACAATGCAGGACTACAGAGTATGACATCTACAAACCCCATACAAAAATAAACCAGGAATATCCTAGAGAGATTACTAACATTAAACCCAAACAAATCAGCAGGACTGGATGGCTTCTATCCAAGGTTACTCAAAGAATTGGCTTATGAACTGGTGTCACCAATTAATTATCTATTCCAAAAGTATTTGGACAGGGGAAAAGTGGTAACTGCATGGAGGGATGCAGTGGTCATACAACTATTTAAAAAAGGAGATAGGAAGTGTCCATCAAACTACAGTCCAGTCATCTTGACCAGTACAGTGTGCAAAATCTTAGAAGGTATAATCAAGGATTTCATTACCACCTTTCTACATGAAAATGGGCTGGAGGATGACACACAACACAGGTTCAGAAGGGGGAGATCATGTCAGACAAACGTGCTCTATTTCTGTAACAGGGCAAGCAAATACCTCGATGGTGGAGGACCAGTGGATGCAGTCTTCCTAGGTTTTACAAAAACCTTTGACAAACTCCATTAACAGCTGATTGCATGGCTACAGTACATAGGGATCCAAGAAAACATTATGGCATGGGTCACTTCGTGGCTCACAAATAGAAAACAGAGGGTCAGCATAAGGGGGACCTAATCAGAATGGTCAGAGGTGTACAGCGGGGGTGCCACAGGGATAAGTTTTGGGGCCATGTTTATTTAATATATACATTTTAACATTAAAATACAATCATACAAAAGTCTGGATGACAAAGTTTGAGGATGATTGTTGCTTAGGAGTTGAGCTATCAGAAAAGGAAGACAACTTGGTATTACAAAATGTATTGGAGCACATAAACGATTAGTGTTGCACCTATCAATTACATTTAAATCCCGAAAAATGTACTGTGATGCACCTGGGATAGAATAATTCAAATGCAAATGATCAGTTGGGTAACACCAACCTCAAAACTGTAATAGAGGAAAGGGACCTTGGGATCACCATCTCAAAAGATCTTCAGTTCAGTACACATTGCACAAATATCAGCAGGAAGGCCAATGGGGTACTAAATTGCATACTCAAGCACATCTCTAGTAGGGAAAGCAGCATCATGATCCCACTGTATGGATCTCTGGTGAGACCCTTAATGAAGTATGGTGCCAGGTATGGTCTCCATATCAAAAGGGGGATATAGCCAGGCTGGAAAGAGTACAAAAAAGAGCCACTAGATCAATTAAAGGGATGGAATCTAAAGACTATAACACCAGACTGAGAGAACTTAACATGTTCACATTGGATGGAGTACAGGAGTTTGGGGGGGGTATGTGTTTGCTCTTCAAATCTGTAACAGATCACGAGCTGTGGGTGAAGCTGGGATTGGAGCTCAAGAATAAAATACACAATACTGTGGCACATCCACTTCAGTTAAAAGGGGAACACTGCAAAACATGGAGAAGGAAGATGTGGTTCAATCAGAGGATAATTCCTATATGGAATGCATTACCAGGGTCAATGGTGGGAAGCTCATCCGTAGAAGTCTATAAACTTTGACTAGATGAACTATATCTATCAGATCAGCTATAGACATAGATGGCGAGCACTATGGACGAAAGTCCCCTCAGCTCTGTATATACCTGTGAAACTTATGAAACCTATGACAGGGCAAGCGTTGCTTGAAAGAGATTTGGTTTTGAGTGGAGTTAATTCTCACATATTTCTTGTTTCTTTTTTCAACTTGAACAATACTACACACTCAATGTTTACTTCTAAAGAAACAATTGTGCATGTCCAATCATTTATATTAAAGGACGGCATGCATATAAATATATATATATATATATATATATATATATATATATATATATATAGATAGATAGATAGAGAGAGAGAGCTTAGTAAACTACTCACATTCTACAACAACCTGCATAACAAAGTGTATCTTCATAGTCTCCAGGAAGGCTATGCACATTAACTTTGAATAGATGATTCAGCCCCTCAAACCACAAAAATGCTCTCCTAGAATATTCAATTAAATTCAGGTTGATTGTTTGACTAAAAAGTCTTCAACAAAGCTTACATATATAATAAATAACAATGAAAAGATAACATAAGATAAAAATAAAATACAATTATACATGATTTAATCAACACTGAGATTGTTAAAATTACTTTCAGGTCCAGCTCATGGGCCTCAGCCCAGGGACTAGCTATCATATTGTACATATATGTAGTACACTTAGAGTGCCAGCCTCTTTCCAATGTACATAAGACATATAAGTGCTTAGTCACATCTTTATTTTACTAATATCTGGCTCTCCTAGAATAATATTTTACACACATTTTTAGGTAGAGATTTCTAATGTATAGTTTGGCATGTTTTGAGTGGGGGGGAGTTTCTATGTTTGCACAAAGCAAAATTTTGTTTGACTGATCTCAGCTACCTTTCTTTGTAAACTTTTTTGATTTAATTTCAATAACAATATAAAATGAAGAACTGTACTATCTCCATGCTTACTGAAAAATAAATCCTCGTTCTACATTTAACATCCAAAAGGTCTAACAGGGGGTCCTGTTAAAAATACTGTACTGTATATTAACAGCTACATTTTGTTACCCCACTATTTATAGAAGAAAATATATTGATAAATTGGCCAAGTCTGCCTCCTGAGTGACTGAAACCTGGTCACATGGGGTATATTAGCTTATATATAATAACTAACTAAGCACTATTACACATGAATAACCATGGTGTAATCCTCCATTATAATGTTGAGCACAAGACAGGCAAAAGCCATAAAGCAAAATACAATAGTGTGAGCATGCTCTGTATTAAACTGCTGACTGCCAAAACCACTGATGCATGGAAAAAGCTGCCTGCTGCATTACTGGGGCTGAGATTCTAGGGCAGGCAGTGAAGCTGGAATGGACACTGAGGCACAACAACAGGCACAAGAAATTGTCTTTTCCAGCCCCGGGACAGGCAGTGGGGCTAGGAAACAGGAATAACGGTGCTAAGCAACAGCACAACACTGCACATGTGCTAGTAGAGGAAAACAGAGCAGCTTCATTAGAGTCAGTAATTATAAAAAATAAAGACTAGGCAGTGATTGTTTGATGAGGTTTGTCACACACCCTCAGTGTGCTTTAACTAACACCTCAAGCTGTGCTGTCAGGATTTATGTAGCATCACACATCTTTAGAATGTGCAAAATATAATTTCAGACGCTACCCATACATTATTCTCCAAGTAATGCTTATTGAAAGGTATGTTTTATATATATATATATATATATCTATATATATATATATATATTATGGTAGCACGGTAGTGCTACCATAGTTAGGGTTGAGAAGCCATTTCTATGTTAAACCCAAAATTTTGCACCTTAATAACTTTGCAACTGTTTGACGAATTTGCCTGAAATTTGGAATACATGATCAAGACCCATACACCTTGTGATCTGCCAAGTTTTGTACTGGTCGGATACACAGCTGCAGAATTATTAAGTGTGATCTGCGCGTGCGTTTACGCTTTTTCTGGAATTCTACGGTCGCACCTACAGGTCGCACGGTTTGCGTGACCGGCCCAAAATCTTCAGGGAACGTGCAGCCAGGGTCCCCGATTTGCCTTTTGAAGATTTCGTGAAAAAATATTAAATGGTTCAAAAGTTATTCAAAAAACAATTTCCCATTGTAAGTCAATGGGAAAAGTTAACAAAAAGTTCGACAGTGTCACAAATGAATTTTTACTTTTGCAAATGGCCCTGTTACTTTTGCAAATCTGCCATCTTGTTTTGAGTTAGTGATCGTAAAAATGCTTGGCATTTACTTTTGGGACCCTCTAGCAACCTAATTCTTTTTGTATTCACCTAGTCGGACCCTGAGAAAGCTAGCCATGTCTTTATTTTGGGGTAAAACACCCCAGAAATATGTTTTTCAAATTTCAGGAAAAAGTACTTTCGCAAAGTACTTTCATGCTCACGAAAGTGTCGCAAATTTTTACGAAAGCTTTAGCAAATTGCGACAGTACTTTTCTAGTCTGTGGGAAAATGACAGCAATTCTTTGGCACTCCGCTGCAAAAGAACGGTTTGGAGTTTTGGGCTGAAATTTGGACGGAGCCTAGCCAACATCTCACCGATATGGCTTTCAGTGTTTTGTTGAAAAAATATTGCATGGTGGAAAAGTTACGGTACTCCAAATTTGACACTTTTTCCCAAAGGATAACATTACAGCACCCGACGCATTACAAGAATCCTTTGGCACCCTGCTGCAAAATAACGGTTTGGTCTTTTTTCCTGAAATTTGGAGAAAACACAGCCAACAGCCCACAGATGTGCCTTTCAGTGGTTTGGTGAAAAAATATTATAGGGAGGCAAAGTTATGGCACTCCGAACTTCTCTTTTTTCCCCATAGGATAATATTACGGCATTCGCCGAGCCTTTCAGGGCCCGTATCTCTGAAATGGTGTGAGATACAGACCTTTTATAGGAAAAATACTTAGCCAGGACAGTCATAAATCATATGACTTTTAAATTTTTTTTCTAAGTCGTACGGTTCCAGAGATATAACCTATTTAGTATTCCAAGTCCTCATTTTCTGCTCCGATACCCATTATTATGCATACATTCTTTGTACTCACTGTCTTTCTCTATGCAACTTTTTGGGAAAACCAGCCTGTGCACTTACATTACTGTTACCGTTGCCCTTTCCGCTTGTGGTTGCGTTGCCGTTCACTTACCGTTGACGCTCACGCCACCATGTGCGTTATCCTTATGCTTTCCTTTGCGCTTGCGTTTCTGTTATTTTTTGCCATTTGTGTCTACAGTACTGTTTCTCTTTCTGTTTCACTTTGCATCACCATGCCCATAGACATTTCCGTTTGCAAGCACCATGTTACTATGTGACAACACATCACATGGCAGACCATTCCCGTCTATGCCATCGTGAGCGTTACCCTTTTTGTTCTCATTCGCGCTTGCATTACCATGTGTGCCACTGTTAGCACTTCTGTTTGCATTGCTGTTCCTGTTACTATGCCACAAGACATCATGTGGTGGGCCCGCGCTCCCGCCGCCGCATTACATTCACTATTTCTCATAATCATTCTCAAAAGAAGGAATAAGCAAAACTCCATTTAATGCATTAGTTAGGTGTTACCACGACAGTGAGGAACTGTGTTAGGTTGAAACCCTTGATTCTCAGCTCACCTCATCAGGCATTGGGGTGTCATTGGGTTGTCGTCCTAACTCTCACCCCATTCTCCTATACTTCTGCTGCTTTACACATGTGATGGAGTGAGAGTTAGGCTGATGACCCCAATGCGCACCCCAATGCCGTTGAGGGGTGGGCTGGGGTTCAAGTGGGGTTTTCAACCCTAACAACCTAACTTCCTCACTTTGTCGCTGTGGAACACCCCACCATACATTAAATGGAGTTTTTTGCTCTAATATAATATATATATATATATCTATATATATATATATATATATATATATATATATCTATGTGTGTCAAAGATCATATGCAAATGGTCCCATTACATAACAAACCCACATGAAACCAGCCCCCAACATAAAAAATGCCCCGGTCAACAAAACTTGTTCCAAGATCCCCCAAAATCAAACTGCATTCCCATACAGCAGGCAGTACATGTGAAACACCGTCCCTAAAATCTGAAGAACACTGAAAAAAAAACAAGCATTTGTCAATGCCGAATGTTGTCTCACTGGCATTGGCATTGGTAGTGCCGGAGTTAGAGATGCATAATAGGAATGGCAGTGAAGTATTGAAGTGATGCCAATGCCACCCCCACCCTGTAGAGACCGACAGGCATTTGGGTGTGCCTTTGGGTCATCAGCTACAACGCTTATGCCATTGTACCTCACCCTACCCTGTAGACACTGACAAGTGTTGTGATGCGCTTTGGGGTTTTTGGGCATTATTCTTACCCCATTCCATAAGGAAATATGCTGAGGTGGGTGCAGTATAGGAGAATGGGGTGAACTTTGTGGCTTAACAGCACAAGGCACACCATGATGCCTGTCACTGGCTGCAGGGTGGGGGTGGGGATGGAATGGCGTGAGCATTACAGACGATGATCCCAAGTCACACCCCGACGCCTGTCAGTCTCTACAGGGTGGGGTGCTACAGTTGGAAACCCTTACATTTTCACTCCAAATTTTCAACATGGGCTTTTTGTGAGCCCACCTCATGAAAAGCGGCACACTCAGTTTGTTAGCTGGAAGGTGGTTTTGCACAGCAGCTATGCCATTTAGTGACACAGGGATGAAAACACATTTTGGACAGGATGTAGAAAATGGCCACTGTATTGTTCATGAGGAGGCATAAAAAAATGGCAACGTTGAAAATCTGGAGTGAAAATGTGAAAATTGGTGAAGTCATGAGCATGCATAGAAACTGCTCAACACATGTCTGTAACCCAATTATTTTTGGGAGTTTGTTAGCTACATTTTTAATATAGGCATTTTGGGACCTCCCCTCAGGAACAGTGGCACTGTGATTTTGTTAATCTGTCCCAAAAGTTGATTTCCCACAGCGACCATGCCATTGTGTGCCACAGGTGCAGAAACACATTTTGGGCAGGGTGTGAAAAATGACAGCTGTACTGTTGATAAGGTGGTGTGAAAAAATGGCAGTGTTGAAAATCTGGCATGGCAATATATTGCAAATCTGCGAAGTTACAAGGGTACGTGGAAACTGCACAACGCACGCTTGAAATACAGTCATTTTATGGACATTCGGCACCAAATTTTCAACATAGGCATTTTAGGCCCTCTGCTCATGAACAATGTCACCGTCATTTCCTCAAACTGTCCAAAAACTGATTTCACACAGCGACCGCGCTATTCTGCGCCGGACGTCTGAAAACACATTTCAGCCAGGAAATGTAAAATGACAGCTATACCGTTTATCAGGAGGTGTGGCAAAATGCCAATTTTGAAAATCTGGAGTGAAAATATTACAAATTCACAAAGTTATGAGTGTGCATGGAAACAGCACAACGCACGTTCATAAAACAGCCATTTTTGGGATTTTTTCCACCAAACTTGCAACATAGGCTTTTTGAGAGCCCCCTCATGAACAGTGGCACTGTTGTTTCATTACTCGGTCCTGAAAGGTGATTCCACGCAGTGACAATGAAACCACCTTTCGGGACTGAATAATGCCATGATAGTGGCTGAATTCATGAGGAGGGGTCCCAATAACCCCATGTTGAAAATTTGGTGCAAAAATTCCAAACAATTCCTGAGATATGCACAAAAGTTAAAAAAAACTATTGATTCCATTATACAGCTTACCGGCATTTCTTCAGTTCATGGTCGGCTTTGAAGAGTGCAGACGTGTTCCCAGTCCACTGAAGATCATTGTGCTGGACTCCAGAAGTAAGTATGGGGTGAGGGGGTGTGGGGAGACAGAATGCGCAGAGGGTTGGTGCAGGTTGTGGGAGGGGGCAGGGAGACGGCAAGAGACTGTTTTCTTTTTTCACAGGGAATTTGGCACACAGGGTTGTGCTTCCAGCGTGCCACCTAAGTGATTGGGGGGGATGCTGTAGCTCATGGGGGAATTGGGTACCCCCGTCAGCACACAATGAAAGTGGGTGGTGCAAGAGCCGAGGGGGATTGGGCACCCCCTTCAGCACATAACAAATGGGGGGTGCATTATGCAGACAGGAAGTGGGCTCCCCTATCAGCACATACATTGGGGCAGGGCATGCTGACAGAGGGATTGGCACCCCCGAGGTTGGCATTATGGCAGGCAGTGTGCCGCCATGTTAAATGTTTTTTTCTAACTAGGAAAGACGTTAGAGGTCCGGCTGCATATGACGAGCTTTGCTCTCATTGCAGCGGACCTTTCCTTAGATATGCTCACCACATTATGTATGCATGGTGTGGTGCTGGCATGCAGGCTTATTGGGGAATGAAGGACGCACCTACTGAAGTGTGCCCTGCATTCACCCAACAGTGACAGCGTCTACAAATCTGCTACTACTGCAATATGTTGGCTGCGCATGCGCGAGCCAACATGAAAATAACTAAACAAAAATACTACGCACACAGTATCAGTGGTGCTCCCAAGAATAACACAAAAGCAGACATTTCTCCAAAATGTCAATACTGCAAACCTTTACAAATGTAGAAAACCAACAACCCCTGTCACAAACAGACCCAGCATTACGTCTGTTACCAATGGTGCATATATTCAACAGCTATTAGCAAAATGCTGAAAAGGCTGCAAACTTTTCCAACTAACAGAAAAATAGCTGTGTCCTCCAATGACCATGGCTGAAAAAATCAAGAGGAAACACACTTGAAAACAGAATGATGCCACCCACTCTGAAAGACTAAAATCTTTAAAGGGGCTGCAGCACTAATATACGTAATACCCCTGACTGACAGTACTTGTAAACACTTACAGTATATTGTACATGAATCATTATCATTCAAAATGGATATAGCTAGCACTGATACAGATTCTAACTTAAGGGTGCTTTCCTCTAGTTGCTTGCTTATAAGTATTATTATTATTTTTGTAAAGTCATGGTGTAGAATTGTCATACCATGTGACCATTGTCTGTATTTTCTCTTCAAACTTTGAGATTATTCACACAAGAAGTTGCTAGAATTGGTTAAAACAATCCTGTAATATCTCTGTATACCTCAATTTTCTGTGCCCTTCGGCCATGACTGGAGTTCTTGGAGAGTTTTCAGGGCCATCACCTCAAAACACCCAAATTAACCCAGTCGGGAAGCACTCAGGAACTTGTCCAGTGGACCACTGTTTTCCTTTTTTCTGTGGTTATTCTTTGATTTGGAGAAACTCAGTTATGTTCTTTTTTTTTTCCTTTCTTTCTTTTTATTTCTAGGGAATTTCTGAATGTTTATTTTCACTGCAGAAGCCTATTTTAATAAAGGATTTAGCAGGTCAGCATAAGAGCTCTGATCCATGATGCTTTACAGTCACAGCCATCTTGGAGATCCAACATCCAGGTTCCTAAAATCTCAGCAGTTGCAAGGAGCCAGGCGGGGGGGGTTGTTTTGCTTCATGGTTTGTAACCTGGACATGGTGTACCAGCAGGCTACTACCACCGCCGGATGACCACAATACAAGTTTAGGGGCCTGTGCTCTATTCTGATCATGACTAGAGGTTCTTTCCCTAACAGAAATAAACAATAGTGTGGTGTCTCCACCCAGAGTAAATATAGTGGGCCAGATGTTTGTAGGGTACAACCCCCTGGGATGCTGTACCTACCTACTTTCCCTTCCAGTCACCCCACACGTGGATTACCAACTTAAACTGTAATACTTTACTATTCATACAACTATTGACTATTGCTAATAATATGATCTCAGTTTTTCTAAAATATCCTATTATAAATTAAATCTGGCCAAAACAAAGACCCTTCCTTTAAATAGCAGAGTTAATAAGGCTGAACTTCTTCCCTTTGGCCTTTCCTGGGAAGCAAAGTCAGTCACATACCTGGGAATTAATGTTTGCAAAGCTTTAAACTCCACTATTAAAGATAATCTTGGCAATTTAGTTAATGCAATAACCGGGGATATGGAGAGGTGGCGGTTACTCCCCTTTTCTCTTTGGGGTAGGCTAAGCATAATTAAAATGAATGTATTACCAAGGATATTGTACCCCCTTGGTATGCTGGGGGTTTATCTACCGAAAGGATGGTTCTCTAAATTGCAAAGAGCAGTTAATCTTTTTGTATGGAACAAGAAAAGAGTCCGTAGATCTTATCTCAAATTGACAGCCCCAAAGTTAAGAGGAGGCTTGGCCGCCCCTTCCTTCTTTCTCTATTATGTTGCACAGCATATAAGCAAATTAGCCCACTGGAATAGGGAGATTGGACACCCGAATATAGACCGCTGTGGTTAGATATAGAGCAGCACTTGGTGGCACGGGTTAAATGCTCGCTGAGAGCTCTTCTGTATGTTTCCCCATCGGCTATCCCTAAGGCCCTTAGAAGCAATCCTATAGGATGGTCACTAAAAGCCTCCCATCAGATACAAAAGTATCTCGCAGTAAGGTGGTATCACTCGACTGACCAGCCCATTGTCGGTAATCCACACTTTAAGGTCGGGGGCACCGCTGTCCCCCGCCTTTTGGCCCCAACTCAATTGTGCCAGGGTTTCAAGCTGTTGGTCGAATGGAAACCGCTCCCTTTTGATTATCTACAAAAGTCCATAGGTGCCTTGCGCAAGGAAATATTTAAATATTTGCAAATTAGTAAAGCCCTAACTTCCTTTTTCTCCCGGGTCTCACCGATAGATCCGAGTGAAAGGGACCTGTCCATGCTCCTTCAAAAAGCCTCCCAACCACGCTCAGTTTCAAATTTGCATAAAACTCTTCAGGAGTGGGACTTTAGACTACCATCAGGGATTTGTTATTATTGGACAAGGGAGCTAAGAATCCTGGAGGACCCTAGTATTTGGCAGAAACTCAGGCTGTCAATGTACAGATTTATAAAGCAAGACAGACTGAGATTGGTGCATTTTAATATTATGCATAATATCTATATAACTCCTGTGCAGCTATGTAAATATGGGGCATCGACAACACCACTCTGTGCAAAATGCAAGAGGGACAACGGTACCCTGTTTCACATGATCTGGCTATGCCCTTATGTGCAGGCCTTCTGGCAGTCTATTAATAACATCCTTGACCCTATCCTTGGCTTAGAAACCCTGTTTACCCCTGAAGTTTGTCTAATCAACTTTTTCCAATGGGCACCACCAAAGCTAAGAGGGCCCACATGTCGCTATTTCTGCAACAGCCAAATTAACAATCTTGAGACACTGGGCTGGTGACAAGTCTCCACTTTGATGGAGTGGTACAAGGAGAGCACTCTGGCTTTGCAGTTGGAGAGGCATATAGCCTACATGCATGGTAGACCTAAGGTATATGCATCTTTATGGGGCTTTCTGAGGCACTCTGACAGCCTGGAAGCCTTGATGGCTGAACTCGCTATAGGAGTGGTAAGCCAAGAGCTAATGGTGTGTGTAGTCATGGGGGAAGGGGAGGATGGACCTGGTTGTTTGATTTTTGTAGTTTATTGTTCTGATATATGATACTTGTACAATTGCTGGGTACTGTATTGACTATTGTAAAACTAATAAAACTGGTTTAATAAAAAAAAAATAAAATGATCACAGACAGTTTTAACCAATAACAATGAACTATTTATTAGAAAGGGAAAAAAGGGAATAGGATGCAACATTAAATAACAAGCAACTGGCAACAAAGGCATTTAACAATAACATACACAGTGCCCATCCTCATCAATGACAATACATTCCAACCAGTCCACCTCCCAACTGGTACTAGTGCCACTTACAGTCTACCTGGGTACCCAGGTGTTACAATACAGTCCCAGTGCAGGCTTGATTGCAGAGCTGCTTGGGATCATATCGTGGTGCACTTGGTGAAACTTTAGAAAGCTTGCAATTTATCCCCCTAACAGGTCATAGTGCTATTACATAAATTTAATGATGATTGAGATCCCATCCAACTTGCTTGTACTGTTTCAAAAAAAACTGGAGACATTAATTGTAATCCAAACAGGGAGGACAGAAAATTCAGCCAGCAATGCCAGCAACTCAAGTGACCCTTGGATCCAGCAGACCAGAAGCAGAATGATGATTCAGAAGGTGCAGGGAACAGGACACAGGAGCAGGAAAGCAATCCAGAAGCCATGGAGTTTTGTGGGCAGATAACAACGATTCAGCCACTCTTGTCTCACACTTCAGTGAATGCACTCTTCTGTATCAGTTCTCAAGCCATAGGCCTTCTGGCTTACCCTTCTCTTGATGCAACCCTCTGACACCCCTTCTCTGGTCATGGCTCTTCTTACTTACACCCTGGACACAAGAGCACTGTGCAGTGGCTTCCAGGTTTCCAAGGAGCCCAGACCCCTGGAGTGACCCCGTGGTCCCACTCCCCCCAATGGGTCAAGAATACCTCAATACCTGGGCATGTGCCTGTGGCTCCCTGTTCCCCGATACACCACTCTTGATAAGGGCTAGGTGACCCCTTACCTGACTCTGAAGTGGCCTGGACCTGATGCAGTCTCTGTTCCCACTTGGTTCAGCTCAGTAACTCTTGGATGCTGCACTACCCATTTGATTCACACCTTCTGCAGGGTGCTCTTGAACAATCTCTGGCAACAGGTGAACCCAGCTTTCAGGCTGCAGGCTTTCATCACTTCTTGGTGCCTCCCAAAGGCAGCAAACATGCAACAGGATTTTTCCACTCTGTTGCAGGTCACAGGCACTATTTCAGTCTTTGGTAGAATTTTGCCTCAGACCCTTGTAACTCTGGAGAGGTTCTCTGACAAACACCACAAGGTCTGAGTTACAAACAGTCCTGAACACTTGGCTAGTGTCCCAAGGCTACAAGGAGGAATCTCTGAGTCTCTGGCAGGAACAGAAGATGTGGGCCATGCAGACATTGTCTCTCAGTCTCCATTTGCTACCTCTCCTATGAGAGTCTCAGCCAGAACTACCCAGAGCTGTAACTGTCCCTGAGGGCTGAAGAAAAAAATCATAGTTTCTGATAGGTTGCCACAGCTATACATACTAAAAATTAATAAACATTGGGCCCCTTTGACATCTGATTGGTTGCTTGTTTAGGTGTCAAGGACGCTGTCCTTTTCCACTCCTAGAAGCCATAGCTGCAGGTCCTTGGGCTTCTTGAATGCTGATTGATTGTGTGACCCATTTTTCAGTTTCCTTTGTAGCCCAACAGTATAATTTTTGTATTTATTGACCCCAATGTTCAATATCTGCCCCCTGCCCTGTCATTCAGTGGCAGAGTGGGGCTTTGTAGGGTCTTTCCTGTCTGTCACCACTGATGAAATACACTGTTCCCAGTTGGCAGAAAGGGCTTTTCATTCACACATATAGCAGCCTCAGCTACTCTTAAAATTACAGGTGCCCCTTTAAGTAAATGTGCTTAGGAGTGCTTGTTTAAACATTTTATCTTCTTTTTTCCCCCTTCCCTAGCATGCCTCTAAGCTCCCAATGTTGCCACTAATGTCCACGGGGTCGGGGCACACAAGGCAGCATGTCTGAAGCTGCCTGAGTGTCTCTTACATTTTAAGCACCATAGTGTTGTCAGTCAATGAGTCGGCCACAGCAGCTCAAACATTTGAGCCCAGGGGAGCTGTGTGGTGCTTGCAAGTACTACCAAACTGGTAGATTATATTCTCTAATCCTTCGGTCCCCCCAACACGGAATTACACCTGGGTGCCAGCTGAAGCAAAAAGGGCACCAAAGTGGATTGGGACTGATGGTGGCTGGTGGTCAGGGGCAGAGCAGTACAGCAGGTACAGCAAGGTAAGCCCTATCAGTGGGGTGGTTACACTCTCCCCTGCCTAAATACTTGGCATCTGAACCAAGTCCATACCAGAATCCTAATGCAAATCAGCATCAGCGTAACATTTTATGCATTCCTAGTCTATCTATACTACTGATTCCAAGCTAGCATAGGCAATCAAATACCGTCTAGACTAGACAAATGCCAACTATCTAAGCAATAACAGAAACATTTACTGAAAAGTTCTTCAGGTTGTAGACCATGCTTATAACATTAGGCATACTTTAGATCAAATATGTTTAGAGCTCTATTGAATACCAAGGCTAGATTCATACCATAAGAACATTTTTTTATCTTGCATTTTACTTCTTAGGATTGTACCCACTCTGAGTGCTTTGGCACTAGGTGGGCATACAAAAATTCTGGGCAGAGACATTAGAGTGTCATATATGCCCTTATTAACTACATGCATGGGCAAATCAGTTGGAGTGCCTTGAGAGTCATAGGTGAGCTTAAGAAGAGGTTTAACAGTTCTTCTAGAGTGATGCAATGGCACTGGCACTTCTTTGGCATAAGGTGGCATCCCCATTTCATCAACTAGCAATGAAGCATGCTCAGACAAAGTGGGCATCACAACTTCTTCTGGTACTTCATTTTTTTCCTCTGACTCCAGTGGTTCAGGCTTTCCATATGCAAGCTCTGCCAGTTCGGGTTCTACAGGGTCTCCATCTTCTTGCTCTGGCTCTTCCTCAGATTCTAGCCAGTCATCCAAAGGGACATTGTCAGCTGGTGGTTCAAGGTCCATGGATATTGTTAGAAGCTCTGTAGTGGGCATATCTATCACATTACATTTTGTTGTAGGCGTCCCTTGAAACAGTTGAACAAGTTCAGTGGTAGGATAGTAATAGACTGTCTGATAAATTACTTCTCCCTCTGATTTAATATTTGAACATTCTGATTCTGCTTGCTCATCAGGGTTTGCCAGGGCAGCCATAGATTGTCTTGCTTTTTGAGTACTTTGATGTCTGCCAGTAGCAGCTCTTGTCACAAGAGGTTTAGGAGATTCTGACTTGTCTTGTCCATTTCTAGTGACCATTTGTCCAACAGGCAGCAAGTGGCTGTGGTGTATTGTTCAGTAGACACTTATGCCTCCTTCTGGATGAAACTTATAACTAAGCATGTCTTGCACTGTCTCAATTACAACATAGGGGGTACTGCCCTGTCTGTTGACAATTTTGTGCTTTCTAAGAATTCCTAGGTTTCTCAGCAACACATTGTCTCCTGGCAACAAGTCATGTGCCTTTACTCATTTGTCATACCTTTCTTTGTTTGCTTTGTTCCACTTGGCTGCAGCCTTTGCTTCCAACTTATATGCAGAGTTTAATTGATCTATTAACTTCTGTACACACTTCAGGTAGGTCTCTGGCCTAGTTCCATCAGCAGAGACACTGAAACACAGATCTACAGGTAGTCTGGCTTCCTGGATGAACATTAGGCAATAAGGAGAGAATCCTGTGGCATCATTTTTGTGCAGTTGTAAGTATTGCTGACTCCATTTGGTTTTGTTTTTTAGGGTCTAAATTTTCCAACATACCAAGGAATGTCCAACTGAACCTCTTGGGCTATGGATCATCTTGTGGATGATGATGGGTTGTATGTGATTTGCTGATCCCCCAAAATAAAAACAGTTCTTTTACTAAGTGGTTTTCAAAGTCCTACCGTTGATTGGAATGTATTCTTTGGGGGCTCTGTAATGCACAATTAATTTTTCAACTAGGATCTTGGCAACCATGGAGGCATTTTGATCCTTTGTAGGATATGCTTGGACATATCAGGAGAAATGGTCAGTAACTACCAAAATATCTGAAAAGGTCTTGGAGTCAGGTTCTAAACTTAGAAAATATATGCACACTAATTCCATAAGTGCACATGTCACTATGTTGACAAGAGGGGCAGCCCTCTGGGGTAAGGCTTGTCACAGCACACATCAGCTGTACATTTTGCAGTACTGTTCCAAGTCACTCCGCATACATGACCAACAGGAGTGGGTACGAGCCAAATCCAATGTGTGCTCACTTCCTAAATGCCCCCATATCATCATGCAACACATGGAGTGGCACTCTCTCTTTTAAACTTTGTTGGCAGGACCAATTGCAGATGAGGGATCCCGTGTGAGTCTTGGATTTCTTTGTACAACAAATTGTCCCTGAGTTTGAGTTTAGGCCACTCTCGGAGCAGTAACTTCAAATTTGGATAATTTGACTACTTGGGTGGTATCATCCCCATTTTGCAGGGTGCTGACAATGTCTTTGATACTTGGAGCTAATCTTTGTACTGTTTGCAAATCTTGGGAAGTTATTTGGGGCACTGATTTTAAGTCCAAAACAGCTAAATTGCAATAGGCAGTGGGGAAACAATCACCAGGAGCACCAAGGCTGGCCACAAGATGAGTGGAATTTTCTGTAGCAGGCTGCTCATCTGTGTCAAATTTTTTGCATATGGTTTTTACAGTCTGTTCAAGGATGTGTACCCAGCCTTCTTTTTCTTGGATGCAGTGGGGGGAATCAAGACAGAGCATCAGCATCTACAGTATATGATTCAGTCTAGGCCTGCATTCCACACAATAGTTGTAGGTGGACAATGCTGAAAGTCACCAGTGTCCATCTGCATCAAGCTTTGCAGTAGCTTGCATGTTAGTGGATTGTTATCAGTTTTTACTTTAATGCATGCCCTATAAAGGTATTCATGGAAGTGGTCCACAATAGCCCACTTGAGAGCAAGGAACTCTAGCTATCCAATGCCATTGACTCCCTCGCACCTGTCCATGTACGACTCAAATTTTTCTACCTGATGTCCCCATGGTTTGAAGGGGACTTCAGGGAGATGAAGAGAAAGTGTTGGAGGTTGGAGCACTGCTGGAGAAAGTCCAGCCTGGAGGACAAACTGGCCCTGCTTATGCATTATAATGCTTACCAAGGGGGCAATCAACCATAAGAAGGCAGTGTACCTGTCCAGGAAGATTGCTGCTGGGAAGAACCGACCAGATATACTTTTTTGGACTGTGGACAAGATACTTCATCCTGCTTGTCTACAGCCGAAGAAGGTTTTTTTGAATGCTGAATGTGAAGAGTTTGCTTGGTTCTTCTTGGACAGAGTGTTCAGCATCCGGCAGGGAGTTTCTCCTGTTAGCAATGCCATAGCTGGAAGTGGTTGTCAGAGGTGTTCTGAGTGCACTCAGCCTGGTTGGGGGGAGTTTAGACCAGTGGAGGTAAGTGAGGTCTTTGGGGTGGCAACCAATCTGAAGCACACTTTTTGTGAACTGGATCCGGTGCTGATGCATTTCTTGATGAGATGCATCGACACTATTGTCCTGGTGTTTGCTCTGATTGTTCAGTGTTCCTTATCTGATAGGGTCTTCCCTGATGCCTTGAAGGAGGCATTGGTGAGACCATTCCTAAAGAAACCATTGTTGGACCCGGAGGTTAGGGCAAATTACCAACCTATCTCCAATCTTCCCTTTTTGGCGAAGGTTGTGGAGAAGGTAGTGGCGCTTCAGTTGGAGGAGCACCTCATGTCCCATGAGTTGTATGAACACTTCCAGTTGGGGTTTCAGGTAAGGCATAGCAGAGAAACTGGGCTTATTCGGGTGCAGAATGATGTCCTCAGGGCTAGAGATTGAGGAGAAAAGACAATTCTTGTTCTCCTTTATCTCTCCTCAGCATTTGACACTGTGGACCATTGTGTGTTGCTTGACTGCCTTAGGGAGCTCTGCAGACTCACCAGCACTGTCATCTGCTGGTCTGAGTACTGTTTAACCAACAGGAGGCAACAGGTTGTGATGGGGAATTTCTCCTCCACCCCTAGTTCCTTATCTTGTGGAGTACCTCAGGGATTGGTGTTGGCCCCAATGTTGTTCACAGTGTACATGCTACCCCTGGAAGAGATCATTAGGAAGTATGGCTTGGGTCTTCATTGCTATGCTGATGATACCCAGCTATACTTATCCTTGCCCCCAGGAAAATCCATCGCAGTAGATGTGCTAAACAGCTGCCTTGCTTAGATCAACAACTGGATGGCCTCTAGCTGGTTACAACTGAACCCCGATAAGATGGAGGTATTGGTGGTGGAGTCAAACAAAGTGCATTATAGGATGGCCTCTGAATCAGAGACTGGACTTGTTCTGGGATCTGTTCCATTGAAGGCCTCCTCTAGGGTGCGAAATCTTGGTGTTATTCTGGATAGGAGTTTGACTATGGAGGCACAAATATCTTCCACTCTCTGCTCCTGCTTTTTCCATCTCAGAAATGTCACCAGGATAAAGCCTCTTGTTTCACCTCTGGACATCCCCACTTTGATGCATGCCTTAGTTACATCTAGGCTTGACTACTGTAATGTACTCTACCTTGGGGTCATGGGAGGATCTCTTCACAGACTGCAGCTGGTGCAGAATGCAGCTGCCTGGTTACTTACTGGACAGCTGAAATTTTGCCACACTACACCGATGTTGCATGAGCTGCACTGGCTGCCGGTCAGGTGAAGGATCTTCTTTAAGGTGGGTCTTCTCACCTATAAGGCCCTTCACAGTCAAGGCCCTGGTCATCTGTTAGACCTTCTTGTACCAGCTCTATTGGTTCACCCCCTCGGTTCCTCCTGTGGAGGTCCCCTAGCAATTCCCAGGACAAGGTTGAAATCGGCTGGTGACAGGGCTTTTAGTGCCACCACTCCAGTCCTGTTGAACTCGCTCCCCCTCTGGGGTTAAGGGAGCCCCTACTTTGGAGGTATTCAAGGCCCACCTTGAGGCCCTCCTATTCACTCAGACTTTTCTGGATTGAGGTATTCATTTATAGATTTGATCTGATTATAACTGCTGAAAATGTATTTTTAAGTTTACTGTTTATGGGTAATGTTTATACGAAGTGTTAATATTTATATGTCTCTAAAAAAATTAATTTTCTTGTCTTTTTATTGATTTATTTTTTGAATTTGTTTTTATCTATTTGTACAGTGCCCAGAGCCTCCAGGATTGTGTGTCTTTTAAATAAATTTTGCCTTGCCTTGTCTTGCCTAGCTTGTGTGCACTCAGCATGTGGGGGAACCAAACAGGGAGGCACAGATAATGGATGTGATCCTAGCAGACAGTGACCAGATTGGGGGCCTGGAGGTAAGGGACCCATTGGCAGGGAGCGACCATGCCAAGGTCTGGTTCTGCCTGAACCTAGGAGGGGTACAAGACTGCACAAAGATGAAGGTAAATGACTTCAGGGGGGTGGATTTCAAGGAAATGGGAAGGATTCTTAAGGATAACTTGGATGAGATTGGGCCAGACATGGATTCTGACAGTAGGTGGGAAATCATCAGGAGGGGGGTGTAGGATGCTACCAGCACCTGCACAAGAGTAAGACAAAAATGCAGTAGGGCCCAAAAACCCTGCTGGTGGTCCAGGGAGGTTCAGGAGGTAGTGAGGGGAAAGAAGGTGGCCTATAGGCAATTCAGGTGCTCAAGGAGTGAAAGGGATCAAGGGGGAGTACGAGCTGATGGCCTGAAGGGCCACTATGGTGGTGAGGGCTGCTAGGCAAGGAAGGAGCAGAACCTAGCCAGGGAAATTAGGAGAGGGAAAAAGGGGTTCTTCAGATACACTGGGGAAAAACAAAGGGTGAAGGGGCAGATTATCAGGATTAAAATGGGAGGGATGGGCACAAGACCCGGGGGAGCAGGCTGAGGTACTACATGAGTACTTCACCTCAAGTTTTCACCAAGGAAAATGGGGGGGGGCTGCATCATACATGGGAGGAGATGGTGAAACTGAGGAGAGGGGACCCTTACTGATCAGCAGGTCTGGGGAGAGAGGGGCATCACTGGCAGGTGCGGGGAAGGCAAAGCAGGGGGACGAGGTAGCAGAGGTGGAAATCATGGCAGAGAGAGTGAGGGAGGCCCTCAGGTCTCTTAAGATGGAGAAAGCACTGGAGCCAGATAAATTACATCCCAGAGTGCTGAAGAAACTGGCAGATGTCCCGGCAAAACCCTTGGTGGAGCTCTTTAGCATCTCTCTGAGGACAGGGTGGGTGCCCCAGGACTGGATGGTGGCACATATAGTGCCTATCCACAAAAGGGGAGCAAGGGAGGTGGCAGGGAACTACAGGCCCATCAGCCTGACATCAGTGGTGGGCAAGGTGATGGAGGGCATTGTCAAGGAGAGACTGAGGGGAACGTGGAAAAGTTGGGGTGCCTGGATGATAGACAGCATTGATTTGTCCCAGGGAAATCATGTCAGACAAACCTTGTGGAGTTCTATAACTGGGTGATGAGTGCCTTGGACCTGGGTAGACCAGTGGACATCCTCTTTCTTGACTTCAGCAAGGCGTTTGACTCTGTTCCTCACGGGGACCTATTGGATAAGCTGGGAGAAATGGGGGTGAAGAACTAGATGATCAGAAGGATAGGAAATTGGCTGCAGGGCCAGATCCAGAGTGTGGTAGTTTGCGGGATAGTCTCATCCCCAACTAGGGTCATTAGTGGGGTCCCTCAGGGATCGGTCCTTGGGCCCCTCCTGTTCAACGCCTATGTCTCTGACATGAGGAAGAGTATCAGGAGTGAGATGAATCTCTTTGTGGATGACTCAAAACTGGGGGCGGTGGTGGACGGGGAGGAAGGGATGTGGCCCTACAGGGGGACCTGGAGGCTCTGGAAAGGTGGTCTAGAAAGTGGAAGCTGAGGTTCAATGCAGGGAAAGGCAAGGTACTGCACCTGGGAGCCAGAAACCTGGACCAAGTGTACACCCCGTGGGGGGGAAATGCTACAAGTCTTGATGGCTGAGAGAGACCTGGGGGTGGTGGTGGTGGATGTCAAGATGAACAACTCAGAGACTTGTAGGAGGGCAGCAGCAAAGGCCAACAGGATGCTGGGATGCATCATTAGGGGGATCACTTCCAGAAAGAGAAAAGTGATGCTCCCACTGTATAACTGCTTGGTGAGGCCGCACCTCGAGTACTGCGTGCAGTTTTGGAGGCCACATTTAAAGAGGGACATTGAACTCCTGGAGAGGGTCTAGAGGAGGGCAACCAAAATGATTTGGGGCTTGGGGGACGGGATCTATGGGGAGAGGCTCAAAGAGCTAAATATGTACACATTGAAAGAGAGAAGGGACCAGGGGGACATGATAGAGATCTTCAGGTACATGAAGGGGGTAAATAGGGGAGGAGCAGTCAGGGTGCTCCAAAGGAAGGAGGGCAACTAGAGGGCATGGGTGGAAGCTGGAGGGGGGAGATTCAGGGGAGAAAGGAGGAGGTGCTACTTCACTGAGAGGGTGGTGGAGCCATGGAATGCGCTGCCCGGGGGGCTGGTGGAGGCAGACACGGCGGAGGGGTTCAAGAGGGGGTACGATACGTACAGGGGAAGGGTTCTGGAAGCAAAATCTAATGTAGCGAGAATATCCTGTACGGGGAAGTGAGAAGCCAGAGAGGGAGAGAGGGGCAGCGAGATCAGCTCCCATGGTGGGGGCTGACCAAACAAGCAGACATGAAAGACTGTTAAGCCTATTCTGCTGGCATTTTAGTATGTTAGATACTTCTGCTCAGCACTGTTCAAGGTTCTACTTGCAAATATCAGTGGGCACAGTCCTTCAGGATAGCTTTGGTAAAAGACTGCCCCGAGACCACTGAAACTGGCATCCATATGCAAAACGTAAGGCTTTTGGTAATCTGTATATGCTAGAACTGGGGCATGAGTCAGATGGTAAATTATCTCTTCAAAGGCCTTGTCGCACTCAGTATTCCATCTCTGTCCAAAAGGTTGAGAGGGTTTAAAGTATTGATTGGGTTCAGCAGTAGTAGCAGAAACATTCTTGCTTTTATCTTTATTACTGGGTGGATAGCCTTGTGTCAGATTCAGCAGTGGCCTCACCACTCGGGTATAGTCTTTAACAAATCATCTGTAATAACCACAGAAACCTAAAAAATGCTGCAAATCATTCAGCTTATTCAGTTTAGGCCAAGTGGTTAAGGCCTCAACTCTTCTTGGATCAGTTTTTATACCTTGAGCTGACACGATGTGCCCCACATATTTGACTGAGCCTTGGAAGAATTGATACTTGTCAATGGAGAGCCTGAGCCCAAACTCCTCCAGTCCAGCTAGCACTTTCAGTAATCTGGCCTCATGCTCTTCCAGGGTCTTCCCAAATGCAATAATGTCATCAAGGTATACTAAGCACTCTAATAGATTCATATTTCCAACAGCTCTTTCCATTAGGTACTGGAAGGTGGCTGGGATGCCAGAAATACCTTGAGGCATTCTGAGGAATTCATGAAAGCCAAGGGGGCATATGAATGTAGTTTTCTCTCAATCTTGGTGGGCCATTGGTATTTGATAATAGCCACTTCTGAGGCAATCTAGGGCATCTTGAATTCTGGGCATGGTATATTGGTCAGGAACTGTCCATTTGTTGAGAGCTCTGTAATCCACACATATGACCTCTGCCCCATTTTTCTTGCACACTACTACATTTGGCAAAGCATATGAACTTCTCAATTCCTGAATAATGCCTGCAGCTAACATTTCCTGCAAATGCCTTCCCACATCATCAATATCTGCATGCACCAGTCTGCGAGACCTCTCACGGAAATGGAGTTCATCATGAAGTCTGATGTGGTGCTCTTCTATGGTTACACATTCCACATCCTACTCATGAAGTGAAAATACTTTTGTCCTTTCAGCAAGTTTCCTGCTGACACACGTCTTCCACTTCTCTCATACTGGGGAATCATCAAAATTAAACAGTTCTGAGTCAAAACCAGCCTGGGTGCAATCTTTTATTGGTGTGGGTTGACTACTGTGTCCGCACAGCACACTCGGGCCAAGGTGCATCCTTTCCTCACAACAAAGTCTCTGTCAGCAAAATTTTTTACCTGGACTGTAACTCTCTTAGTGTAAACATGAGCTCTTACTGGCAACACACTGGGCTTCAACAACAGACCCTCTGGCAGACCATGCTCTTCTCGGGCATCAAGCATCAGTATCTGATTTTTGACATCTTTCTTCAGGTATACCACACCAATAATATTGCATTCAGCATTAGGGGGTAGCACAAGCTCTTCAGCATCACAACATCACACTATACCAACAGGATCATCCTGAACATAGGAAAGAGTCTGTGTTTGCTGCTGGCAAGCCTTTTTCACAAGGGCATGTACTGTACATTTAACACTTTTCCTTTCTGTTTGGCTTCTGTTTCTCGGCAAAGCTAAGCTAGGTGACCAAACACATAGGCATTAGTTCTGAAAAAGTATAGACACCCTGTCAGAGATCCCTGACTCTGGACATACTAAAGCCATTATCTTAACTGGGTCCCCCACTCCAATTACTTTGGATCAGAAGGCAATCCAGACTTTGATGTACCCCAGGTATGGGTAGGATTTGACACTGAGCCACCAGATATTTAGTCCCTCCAAGGGCAGTAGCTTGTGATGAGACAGGTGTTGGGTATACCAGTTCTTGAAAAAGATTGTTATCTGGGAACCACTGTCCAACATAGCTCGAGCAGGAACTCCTTCAGTGGTGACAGCTGTTTCAGTGGATGGTGCAACAAGCTTGTCAAGTTCAGATAGTACAGTTTCAGGTGCTTTAATTGAGGACTTTCCTACAAATGTGGAGGAGCTGGGCTTGTCTGGGGACCCAATGTGCTCCTTTGTTGGGCCCCGCTGAAGTTTCACTGTTTCTGAGGCTTTTCAAATAGTCTATCTTTGACTCTTATTGGGTCCTCCTGTAACCAACATTTCCTCCTACTGTGTCCATCTTTTATACGTTTATTTATTTTTTATTCAGTTTACTTTATTAACACAGCAATGTTACATGAATATTTGCAGCCTTAACCAGGCCAGGTACTTACAAACCAAACAGGCCAGTATCAGGGTACGTGTAAAATAAAGTGATTAACAGTGAGAAAGATACACATTCAGCATAAACCATTAACATGTTAAACCTAATAAAGCCTTTTGCTCAAAAACCCACCCTTCACACCACCCTCCTCCCCAGCAGCATTTACTAAGTTAAAGAACCACCGAAGTTCCTCCTGGAAGGAAGAAAACACACAAGGACTCAGGAGGTGCCTCAGATAAGGGAGTGGCTTCACTGAGTTAAAGGGATTACGTATGCCAAGTGAGTAGAACTGCATCTAGAAGGCCCCATTTGGCATTATAGGATTGCATTCTATTGTTCATTCTTGCTATGTGCAGTTCCAGCTGTAGTACCAACGTAATCTCCTTATACCATTCGAGCACTGAGGGTGTTGTAGCATCTTTCCAGTGCCTTAAGATGACCGCATTGGCCGTGGCTGATATAATAGCCATGTAAAACTTATTCCGTTTACCCATGTCTCTAGGGAAGCTATTCAGCAGGCGAGTTTCCGGTGTGAAAAAAGACTCTAGGCCTATTATAGCTGGCAGTGAGGCTTGAATCGCCCTCCAGAAAGGCTGAATCTTGGGACATGCCCACAGCACATGGTATAAGTCACCTTCTCCAGCCTTACACCTGCTACAATCTTTTCCACGTTTATAACAGAAAATGCCCTCTCGGTTGTCCATGGGCAGGGATGACACATCAGCAGGGGGTCTCCAGATTCCAACTATTTTGTTTTGCAACATAAACATTAGAGGCCTTGGCAGTGGCTTTGACAACTTCTGGCCTTCTTTCTGTCTCTCACTGCCTCTCTCTCTCTCTCTCTCTCCGTTCCTAACCTGGGGTTGCATGCTGCAGTTCTTTAGTCCAGTCATCATGCTACACAATTCATTAACTCTTATCTCAAAGTCCAAACTCCCTAGGGTTGCCTGTGCTTGTACTCTCATACCCGTGACAGAGAGGTTGGGGGTGGCTTGAAGAAGAGACTGGTTTTGGTGGGCATCCTGGTCTTCACTAAAAGCTGCTCTGGCCTTATCAAGTACCTCCTTATTTATTCATTTGTTCATTACAAATCGGGTATACAACCTTTGAGTCACAGACTCATTTACAAAGGCACCTAGTCACGGGGGGGGGGCAGACATCAAGACAGTTATTACAGTGCAGATTAAAACAGAGGATAACATTACAAGTGCAGTAAAAGGAACAGTTAACATAGATACACTTAGGTTACATAATGTAGTAGTTTGTATGTTACTTAGGTTACATAATGTTACAAAACTGAGAGTTACACTCATGGATATAATACCCCTTCAGTAACTCCACTCCTATGTCTCTGCTGGGGTTGTGCTTCCAGTAACTTGCATAACAGCAGCAGAGGCAGGGTAAAGTCACCAGCATTTGGCTGGCCTGGTGGTGCAGAGGGTTGAGGTGCATTATGCCACACCTTGTGCCACGCTGGTGACCCTGGTTTGGGAATGAGCCAGGGTCATCGGAGGTCGATGGAGGTGGGGGATGTGAGTCAAGCTGCTGGCTGGTAGCTCTCCACCTCGGGAGGGAGTTCTCAGCTCTCTCGGAGCTTGGCCACCCTTAGTGGAGGCCAGAGGGACAGTGCCACTCCAAGAAGCACAACCGCTAGGCCGAAGGGAGGGCAGAAAAGACCTGGCACTGGAGCTGTGGTGCACATGTGCACCTCCACACGCATGCGCCACCGCTTCTGGGGGTCTCAGAACAGGTCACTGGGGAGAAATTGGATGAAATAAGGGGGCCATCCATGGATGAAGCCTCCGGGCCAGGATCTTAGGATCTTCTGGGGTGCACAAGGTGCTATAAGACCCTTAAAGACCCCAAGCTCAGGTAGGGTGGCAGACAATTGGGGCAGCCTGCCATCGGAGGATAAAAAGAGTTAACAAAAAAAAGTCCCCAGCATTCCTTTTCCTCTTCAGCCTCTCTAACCTCTCTCATAAGTGCCCAATGAGAGGGTGGTTAATCGATCTACTAAGCCAGATGCAACTTGAGGATTAACGGAGTGGAGTGACAGGCAGCCTTAAGCACATGCTCTAGCTGCACTCAATTTATGTCTTGGGAGGCCATACCTCCTTTAGGGAATACTTTCTGCAAGGCCCTCTAAACACGGTTGTCCCTCCCATTGCCTAGTAGTTCTGAATATCTACAAGAGATCCTCACAGGACTCTGTGTTTCCAAAATCACTCTCCATAGCCCCCAAATACTCTTGAATGGGTGCATCAGGGTCAGTAGCTCTCAGAGAAAGGATAATCCCTAGTGCCGGGCCTCAAAGACTTTCTCCAAGCTGTTTTCTTTTATTTGGCCTCAGAACATTAACAGTCCTGCACTAAAGGAGCAGGACAGTCCATCCTTGTCTCCAAGTCATCCTCACCTGCTGGAGTGGGCTTTACTCCTGAAAACATCCTCAGTCTGTGATAGGAGTATGAGGGAGGTGGCCCATAACTAGGTTGGGACATGACATCCCTTTTGGTAATTGCAGTAGCATGCATCACTTTGGTGTATGCCACATTGGAACCTTCTGGAATCAGTACATAAGGCACTCTAATGTGGTCAACTGCATATGGGCAATTTATTAACATCATCAGTGTCTCTGTGGCAGAGTCCATACACCGCCCTTGGACAGCAACTCAGCCCAGGCATTTGATCATTGATAAAGACTCTTTTAGCTCATCTCTGTCTTTCCTGAGGGGGAGTCCTAGGACCAAAAGTGCTCTTTAAGAGTCCAAATTCTCACTTTCACAGCACTCAAATAATCTATTATAGGTCATAGTGTCCGCAACCACTTGGGGTTTGGGGGGGCACAATAGTGTCCTTACAAGCAGGGGTCTCCACGTGGGACATAACTGGAAAACAGGAGATGCCAGCAGTACTTCCAATGATGTAACCAGGGTGTTATGTACCAGCAGGCTACTACCCCCACCTGATGACCACAATACAGGTTAAGGGGCCTGGGCTCTTTCTTGATCGTGACTGGGGGTTGTTTCCCAAACAGAAATAGATATTAGCATGGTGCCTTCACCTGAGTAAATATAGTAGGCCAGATGTTTGTAGGGTACAACTCCCTGGGATACTGTACCTACCCACTTCCACTTCCAGTCACCCCACACATGGATTACCAACTTAAACTGTAATACTTTATTAGTCATACAGTTATTGACTATCACTAATAAAATGATCATAGACAGTCTTAACCAATAACAATTAATTATTTATTAGAAAGGGAAAAAGGGAATAAGATGCAACATTACATAACAAGCAACTGGCAGCAAAGGCATTAAACAATAACATGCACAGTGCCCAACCCCACCAGCAACAATACATTCCAACAAGCCCACATCCCCACTGGTACCAGTGCCACATAGAGTCTACCTTGGTACCCAGGTGTTACAACACAGTCCCGATGCAGACCTGATTGCAGAGTTGCCCAGGATCTTATGGTGGTGCATTTGGTGAAATTTCAGCAAGTTTGCAAATTTATCCCCCCAACAGGCCATAGTATGCTAGCACAAATTTAATAATGAATGAAATCCCAGCCAACTTGCTTGTACTGTTTCTAACAAAACTGGAAACCACAATTGAAATCTAAAGTGGGAGGACAGAAAATTCAGCCAGCAATTCTAGCAATTCACATGACCATTGGATGCAGCAGACTAGAAGCAGAATGACAATACAGAAGGAGCAAGGAGCAGGACACAGGAGAAGGAAAGCAGTCCAGAAGCCTTGGAGTCTTTGGAGCAGATGACTATGGTTCAGCCCTTCATGTCTCATGCCTCTGTGAATGAGATTTTCTGTACCAGCTCTCAAGCCACAACCCTTGTAGCTTACTGTTCCCAGGATGCAACACATCTGGCACCCCTTCCCAGGTCACAACTCTTCTGACATACACCCAGGACACAGGAGCACTGTGCAGTGGATTCCCGGTTCTCATGGACCCCAAACCCCAGGAGTGACCCCACGGTCTGATTCCCCCAATGGGTCAAGAATATATCAACACTTAGGCACATGCCTGTGGCTCCCTGTTCCCTGAACCACCCCACTCGATAAGGGCTAGTTGACCACTTACCTAGTTCCAAGACAGCCTGGACCAGATGCAATCTCTGTCCACACATGGCTCCACTCAATAACTCTTGTATGCAGCAGTGGATATTTTATTCATAGTCATACCTTCTGCAAGGTGCTCTGGAAAAGTCTCTGGAAACAGGCAAACCCAGCTTTCAGCCCGCAGGCCTTTGTGGCTTCTTGGGACCTCCCAAAGGCAGCAGGAGCTCAACAGGCTTTTCCTACTTGAATGCATGTCACAAGCCCTATTTCAGTCTCTGGCAGAATTCAGTATCAGACCCTTGTAACTCTGGAGGGGTTCTCTCACAAAAGCCACAGGGTCTGACTTACAAACAGTCCTGAACACTTAGCTAGTGTTCCCAGGCTATGAGGATGATTTTCTGAGTCTTTAGAAGGAACAGAAGTTGCAGGCCTTGTCTCTCAGTCTCCCCTTGCTACCTCTCTTATGAGAGTCTCAGCCATGACTGCCCTGAGCTGTATGGCAGCTTCAAATTGGTTCCATAGCTGTCTATCCTGAAAATTAATAAACATTGGACCCTTTTGATGACTGGTTGCTTGTTTGGGCACCAAGAACATTGTACTTTCCACCTTCCAGGAACCATAGCTGTAGGTCTCTGGGCTCCTTGAATGCTGATTGGCTGTGGCAGGAGTCAAAGGATCAAATATGGATGCTAAAGTAAACATTTCATAGCTGTCTATATACAGGCCCATCTTTAAGTTTCCTTCTCAGACCAACAGTAATTATTTTAGTATTTATTGTCTCAACTGTTCGATACCTGTCCCCCTGCACTGTCATCTGGTGGCAGAGTGGGGCTTTGCAGGGCCTTCCTTGCCTGTCACCACTGCTGAAATACATTGTCCCCAAGTGGCAGACAGGGCTTCTCATCCACACATATGGCAGCCTTGGCTGCTGTTAAAGTCACAGGTGCCCCTTTTAGTAAATGCACTTAAGAACGGACTTTTAAACAACTTTTTCTTTTTTCCCCTTCCCCAATGTGCCTCCAGACTCCCAGTGCTGCCACTAATGTCCACGGGGGTCAGGGCACATAAGGTAGCATGTCAGAATCTACCTGAGTGTCTCTTACACTTTAGGCACCATAGTATTTTAAGTCAATGAGCCGACCACAGCAGCTCAAACATTTGAGTCCAGGGGAGTTGCATGGCACTCTGAAGAACCACCAAGCTGATGGCTGAGATTCTCTGCTCCTCCAGACCCCCCCCCACAGGATTATACTTGGGTGACAGCAGGAGGATAAAGAGTACCAAAGTAGACTGGGACTGGTGTCAGATGGTGGCCAAAGGCAGAACAGTACGGGAGGCACAGCAAGGTAATCCACAACCATGGGGATTCACAAGGTGTATGATAGGAAGAGCGACCTACTGTATCATTTGTGTCTACTTCAGATGTAAATCATTATGACCAAGCAGGGAATCAAGTAGGAGCAGTTGGACCTAAATCTAAAGCTCTTGATTAAATTAATACATTTTGATATTTAGAGTAATGGGTCTAAGTCCCCCCCCCCCATGCCAAATAATGCATTTTCATCAACAGCAATAAATTCACTCCTTTCTTGCTAAATAATGTATTTTCCTCAACAACAAATTAGTCAATTTAGAATATTATAGTAAAACAACAGGAGCTTCTATGGGCCTTGGCCTTCTGCTCCTCACTCAAACCTTAGTGAACCTTAGTAATAATAATGGAGTTGGGAGGTCCATTATGTATTGTCCGTGATATAATGGGTGTACACATTGTAAGTGGATAGGGCCCATATTGAAAATGATATGTCATGGTGACCGCATACGTGTCATGCCTGTGCCAAATAGCAATACTTCATTGTTTGTTAGTTTATGTGTGTAAGACGGGTATCATAGAGGAAAGAATGCTTATTTATTTAATTTACTTATTTATTAAATTTAAGAAAGTTTTACTTTTTAGGGCCTTCTTGATTGTTTTCTGTGAGTAAGGGTGGCAGCAATGTTTGTAACAGCAGTCATGAATGAATGAAGTGGCTCATGAATTCCACATGTGACTAGCCCAAATTACAAATCCATTTGCCTGAACTAATGCAAACCTGTGCATTTCTTGGGAACTAAAATATGGGCCTCAAAACTTATTTAGCCAGTCAAGAAGGAGGACATTTCCAAATGCCTAAATGGTGTTATATACCAGATCCAACCCATCAATGTAATACGTACTTTAAAATTGACCTAATGGTGTTACTTTCTATTGAAGTCAGATTGATTAAGGAAGAAAGTACCTTAGAGCCAGGAGGATACAAACTGGATTTTCAAATCTGTCCTGATTCACTGAACAATTTTTCTTTCAGTATCATGGCCTCCCAAAATGCCTAATTTAAATAATGTTATGTAATATGTACCACCAATGAAATGTACATGGTACACTGCACAGTTATATATGACATAGTTGTTCATAATTAAAACATGGTATGTTCGGATGCTGGAATGTGGAGTGTGCCAATGTCACAGTGCAATCTGCAGAGGTGCTTAGGCAGATAGGCACTTAATAGTGGATGAGTTGGCTCCATATGGTTAAAAATGTTAAGCATTTTTAAAACAGTGTATGACTTCTGGTTTTATTTCAGATATTTTATGAAATATTAAGCACAGTGTCAGCTACTGTACACCCACTTTCTCTTTATACCTTAAATTATACTGCACACAATTTCATCTCACCCTACAACCAGTATCTACTTCCCTGATTTGCTGGCTTTTCCCTTAAAATATTGGAACAATTTGCTCTTTTACAAATCAAGGAAATAGCTGGAATATGTTGATGCTACTGATTAATCAACAGGTTAACATCAGACCAGCAGACTATAGAACAAGGTCATGCAACTGATCTGATAGAACAATAAAACACATTTTAAATCATTTATGCAATAGAAGAAACTACTTGAAAGCAATGCCTGAATAATAACTCATCAACCTGTCAACATCTCAAGAGACCAGAGATACATACTAAAATACATGGTACATACAGTCCACCATGATGAGGTGGTCATAAACATCTATTTCTATAAAATATGCATAAATCCATATAGGCAGATATCAATTTCTGAAATGCAGCACATTTGAACAATGACTGATTCAACCTGACCTGCCATAACCACCTCCCAATCTCTAGCATACTAGAAATTAGTTCATGTGATGCTACTTGTGTAAATAAACAGTCATATAAAACGAGAAACCTTTGCAATGCAAAAATTAGCAACACTTTATATTTTATTAATCCTGATGAGTTTCAGTAATAACTTTAGTTTCATAAAAATACTAAAACACATCTGAGTTTCCAGTTCCTGCTTCACAATCTGTCTGTTCATCAATTAGTTTTCTCATCAATCAACAATACATTATGCAGGTGCCATTATTTATAATTATAAGTCATGTTGCTATGCAACAAGTTGTCTGAATGTACTCAGCACCCAACGGGTCAAAATTTATTATCATCTCTGTTCATCTGATAAGTAATGTCTTTTCAGAACAAAACCAATTCCCAATAAATTCTCACTGTATTTGTGTGTGCTGATTTGATTTAGAGGCCTGTTGGGAGGCACCATTTGGTAGTGCAAGAAAACAGAGGGGTAGGTGGTGCTGAGGAGAAGGAGGGCTCATGTGCCAGAAGTGTTATTGTGTCAGGTTGATTTATTGAGTGAGCTTCATTTTACCGAATGTTCTGAGATATTTATTTCCCTAAAGGCTCCACAAAGATATGAACAGACCTGCATTCACAGATGTCATCATTGCTCATTTTACCGAGTCAGGAAATTTTCCCAACTGCAATTTGTCCATCTAAAATTGCTGCAGCAGAACAATGTCACAGCAGCTTCCCACTGCACCACCTCCTTCTAAAATTTATTACTGCCAAATGTCTCTCTCTCTCTCTCTCACACACACCCAAACACACTTCACTGAAAATGTTTCAGGAGGATGTACATAATGTTTTGTCAAAGTTAAATGGCTCATTATTAGATAGAAGTGCAGCATTGAGGCTAATCATTGTCACCTGCTGTCACTTCTTTGCATATTCATCAGTTTTCCATAAATTATATTAATTTTGTTATTATATTACGAGTTACAGCAGGTTGTCTATTCTATTGTATTCCAATGTCGTTACTTTGGCAAGAAGGAAGATAGAATGAAATCACAGCCTTCTTTAGAGTGAGGTAGTTCCTGTGTAATTACATAGAGCTAACTATAAACATGGTATAACGTTCCATATTTGTCTGGCTGAAACTCTTGTCCTAATATGATGCATCCCTGTGTTATTGGTCTAATACTACTGTGTCCTCATGGGCACAGGTTTGCTCAGATTATAATCTAACACAACTGGTTTAATGCACTTAATTTCTCAAAGGTTGGGTTATCCTTTCAACACTAGGTATGATCCCTTCCCCCAGAGAAAAACAAAACAAAGACAGTTTTTTTTTACTGTGCAACACAACCTGATACAGATCTGGGAGTAGCTTCTTGTCATAAAGAGATAGTAAGAGAAAAAGTGGTGCTTAAACTCCCTCCATAAAGCATGAGTCACTGCATCAGATGGTAGAATTCACTGTTAATATGAATGTGTAGGGGAAAAAGAAAAGTACTGCACAAAAAGCATCCTAAACTGCACAACAAGGGAAAATGTGTGTGTCATGTTTGCCTCCATGAATATACAGAATGTTCTACTAGTTAAAGTGATTTCAGATAATAATTTTCAGAATTCACACTGTACTGCAAGACTCAGAAATATCCTTGTGAACTGAAACAGGAAAAGTTAAAACTTTGTGCCAATGTTATAGTAGTTTGACCATGATCACACTGAAGAGGTTTATCCACAAAAAGGCCCATGTACAGGCCAAACATGTGCATCAGGAAAACAGACCTCTGCAGCTGTATAGTGCTGTATGAGTGACAGCATTCCATCCCTCCACCACAATCTGTGTGCATAGCAGAGTGTGGAAGAGCCAGGTCAGAGACCTGACACGGGGAATCAAATCTGATGGCCAGCTGGTGCTCTACTGGATTCCCGGCTCCATTTGGAGCAGAGCATTTTTGGATACAGCAGTTCTGCAAGGTCTACAGAATCCCCATCTTAAAAGTCCTTTGCTGATTAATAATTTTCAGACACCATGCACTCAATACCAGTTCTGAAGGCTGATAGAAACCAGCACTGCAGCAGAATGGTCCACTGGCAGGTCCCAGGACTGCCAGGGAAGATTTGAGCAGAGGATGGTCAACCATTACTGCAGTGTACCCCCTTACATAATGGCATAACCCTTGAAACCTCTCCCCAGCATGGATAATGTTAAAAAAAATCACATGAAAGCACATCTCCACTCTTCTGCTTGAAACCCAAAACTGATCACTGACTTTGATCCACATATGGAGTGGAAGTAGGAGTGAAGGGATGGTGCAACCCATGCTGTGGGTGCTGCATAGTGTAGAGCCTGTGCAGAGCATTCTGTGGCATGGCACATGCATGAAATTCAGTTGTGAATCAGACCATTAATGTTAAGTAATGTAGGGTTGTAATATATATGTAGTGGCTTATTTGCAGGATAGCAACAATTAAATATCTTAGAACACTCACCCAAGGTTTGGTGGTATAGCCCATACAGGGAAATCTGTGATAGTGTTCCACAAATTATTTAACACAAACTGATAAAAAAGAGAACAATGAAACCTCACTTATCCTAATTTCCTGGGGGACAAGTGAAGTAATCAGATAAATGGGGCTTCACATAAGTGAGGTTACAATGCAATTCAATAGGGCACCATTGAACAAAAGATGAGTAACTGTTTTAAGTTCAAGATTCACAGTTTTTAACAGAAAAGCAATTCATACACTGTATACTACTTAAAATACTTAAAATGGTTAAGATATTGCAAATACTACTACAACTTTGTAAAATAGTCTTTTATTTTTATTTTTCATTTTGCAGCCCAACTGCATTCAATCTGTCAGAAGAGAAATATTTTCAGCAAGTCTGCTTCAGGCAGGTTCTCCAGCCATTTTATGCAGGTCTCAATGCTGTCTGCAGGTTCAGCATCAGTCAGAACCATGACAAGCATGTCCATTGTTTCCCTCAGTTGCATCAGTGTCATTGGCAGCATTTGGAAGAAGGCTCAATAAATCCTCAGCATCACTCAACTGTTCGTGAATGGTGTCTTCATCATGAGTTCTTTCCCATGACTCAATTAACCCAATATCCACTTTCATTCCCTCAGTGACTGCATAAAGAATGGTCTGGATCTTGAACTGCTGGTCAGGTTGATGAGAATCAGACAGTAAGTCAGGGGATGTGTCTTTCAGCAGAGTAGATTTCTTCCAGCATTTAATTATATCCTGACTAATCTCTCCCCAACTCTCAGCCAACATACAGATAGGCTCTTTTATTATAAGTGAGCTGATGATGTCACACACAGTAGTCTCTTCATTTTCTTTATTACTAACTTGCTCCTGTAGTCTTTTTAGAGCTGCAAGGATATTCTGATCCATTGGTTGTATTTTTGTGGTGTTTGTAGGTAGAAACTTGCAAAAGATGCTGTCATCACTTGTCAAGTCATCAATGCTCATGTAGACACCAGAATTATTGGTCAACAGAACAGCTTGTAGTGGCAAGCCCTGAGACTGCAGATTGATTTTGACATCTGGCAAACATTTAAAAAGAACCAGTTTTTAAAAATGTCACTGTTCATCCATGTAATGCATTAAGACTTATGGATTGCCGAATGGTTGTTCATATTTATGTGTTTTAAGTACTTTTGATTCTGTGACTTGTCAATCATCAGTAGGGGTAGTGTCACATTACTATAGGCAAGCAAGGTGAGCCACTCCTTGTGTTTTGTTGTTGTTGTTGTTGCTGTTGTTTAGAGAACAGCTTTCAATATCACCCTGTTTTACTGACATTATAAATCTACAACTCTCCAAGGAAATCTTCTGTAGATAATTTTGGCAGAAGGGATCACTAGATTCCACATGTGAGGACAAGCTCTAACCAGAAATTTAGTATAATGCTATGTCTGTGTTTAAATCTATTTAACCAGGATCAACTCAGTGGTATGGTGGGCTGCGGCACTAGAATTCAACCTCATGCCTTGCTAGTGACTCAGGTTCAGGAATGGACTTGGGCCACTGGGGGTCAGTCAGGGTGGGTCATGATCATGCGTCTGATGGATTGCTCATTTCTTCTGTCCTGGGGAGGGGAGAGGAGGAGAGAGATGTTGGCCCAGCCTTAGGCTGCCACCAGGTTGAGGCCCAGTGGCAATGCAGCGTTAAGAAGGAAGGATGCTGTGGGAACTTTAAGCCTGGGAATTTTCATGGATGCCCCTGAAATCCTACAGCAAGGGGCAAGGAGAAAACCAGCGAAAAAATGAGCTGTCATTGGTTTAATGAAACCTTGTCCTCGTCCCTGAATCTGCATTGCCACCTGGAAACTCACCTTCAGTCTGCCCTGGAGTGTTGCACAGTGGGGGAGTGGGAGGATGGCCCTTCTCCCTCTGGTGTTGCCACAAGGGGGAATTCGTGGGAGAACCCAGACCAAGTTGGGTCCCGGGGAAGGTGAGGGATAGTCCAGAGAAGCAGGGGAGAGGGCTGATTATCCTCCCCTGAACGATGGTGACATAAATACCTATATAGAAAAGAATCTATCTAACCAATCCTCACTTTGCAGAAAATGAAATGTCACTATTGAGCTGGTAATGAAAGTGGTGAGCCTTCTCCTTTAATATGGTGCCAGAAATTAAGGTGCCCTTGCAACAGTTCAGGATACATGACATTTAAAAAGCCTTTCCCAAACCTTCATCTCGACATGTATGCATGGTCTTCCATCATTCTGTTTGCATTTCACAATAATAATAATAATAACAGTAATAACTTTATTTATATAAAGCACAATTCAAAAAATATCAAAGTGCTTTTACAAACAACTAAAAACAGGGATTTAAAACCAATTGAAACATCTAGATCCATACATTAAAAATGCAGGGTATGCCAGACAGAATGGATAAGTTTTAAGGGCAGATTTAAAGCTCTCCACAGTCAGGCACCTCCTTATCTGGGGAGGTAGAGAATTCTATAGGGTAGGAGCCACAAAAGCAAATGTATGGGTTCCAGAGTTCTTCAAGCGAACCCTGGGAATCTCTAGCAATCCCTCCTTGGCAGAGCAGAGCAGTCAAAGGGGGTGGTAGAAACAATGAAGTTCTTGCAGATAACTTGGTCATTGACCATGTAGGACCTTACAGGTTAGCAAGCCAACGATGAAGGTGGTACACCACTGAATAGACAGCCAGTGCAGCTCACTCAGCACATGTGTGACATGGTCAGATCTAGAGACCCCAGTCAACAACCTGGCCACAGCATTCTGTACCAGCTGCAAGTGGTGGATGTCAACCTCCCAGAATGCCTATGTACAGGGCATTGTAGTAATCAAGGCAGGAGGTCACAAAGGCATGGACCAAAGTAGGAAGATCATCGGGTGGAACTAGGTGCTTAATCCGGGTGATATTTCTCAGATGGTAAAATGAGATCTTGATGACGGATGACACCTGAGACTTCAGGGTCAGCCCCTCATCAAAAATAACACCCAGACTCCGCACCTATTCAGAGGACATTAGCTGGTAGAAACTGAGCATAAGCCCAGAGGCCTGTTCTGCTGAAGATCCCTCTACCCGGCAACCAGGGTCCACCACCAAAACCTCAGTCTTGTCTGGATTCAGCCTCAGCCAGCTGGCACTCATCCAGCCCTGTATCTCAGTGAGGCAGTTGCTAACAACTGAGACTGCATCATCCTGGTCAGGCGCATAGGACATGAATAGTTGAGTATCAACTGCATAGCAATGAAAACTCAAACCATACCTCACAATGTCTCCTAATGACAGCATGTGGACCGCAAATAACATAGGCAAAATCATGGAGCCCTGGGGAACCCCCACATAATAGAAAGAATGCGTCTGAGGAATAAATTCCCGTCACAGCTCTCTGAGATCTCCCTGTGAGGAATGAATGGAACCACCTGAGGACCATACCTGACAGTCCACAGATCACCCGCAAGCACTCCAGCTAAATGTCATGATCCACATTGTCAAATGCTATACAGAGATCAAGAAGGACTAAGATGGAACGGGTCCTTTGATCTCTCACTATCAGGGGATCATTGAACACCTGGACCAGGGCAGTCTCAGTGCAATACCTCTTCCTGAATCCTGACTGGAGAGGATCATAGATGTCATGGATGGTAAGGAGATCATCGAGCTCCACCTTGGCTACCGTCTCGATAACCTTACCCACAAAGGACAGGTTAGAGACCAGCCTGTAGTTGTTGAGGCAGTTGGGGTCGAGAGAAGATTTCTTAAGAAGGGGAGTAACCACTGCCTCCTTCAGGGAGTCAGGAAACTCACCCTTCTCAAGCGACCTCCAGACTATTTCAGCCAGGACCAGGCCAATGACCTCAACACACCCTACAAGGAGACAAATTTGGCCAGGGTCCAAACTACAGAAAGTCATCTGCATACTCTGGACAATCCCTATGACATCCATGATCACCAGCTGGCTAAAGGCCACCCAGCAAAACCGTGGTTCTGCAGCCTCCTGCCAATCACCGCTCCGTCCATTGGAGCTAGTTAAGTGGATCTCTGATCTAATGTCAGCAACCTTATCCACAAAGAAATGAGCAAATTCATCACACTTATCCTGTGACAATGCTCTCTGAACTTGTAGACAGGCTGGAATGCACAGTCCGTCTATAGTTTGGAAGAGCCGAGCAGGTCAATTCATTGTGGCTGTGATCTCCCCAGACAGGAATATTGCCTTCTTACATGAGACTGCTAATTGATAGTCTGAATAATGGGCCACCAATCTATGTCTGTCAGCATCAAGGCCTGTTTTCCTCCAACGAAGCTCCATCCTTCGCCTCTCTCTCATCTCCATTAAAGTCCCATCAAACCAAGGGGGACAGAGGGTGAAGGGTGAGGGGGTGAACATGAACAGTAGCAATGAAGTCCAGAGCCACCACTACCGCTGTATTATAAGCTTGTAGTAGATTGTCCAGACCCAAGCTAATGTTCAGAAGTCCCAATAGGTCCAGTGCCACCATCAGACCATCTGGGGTTACTCTCCTTAAAGGACAGTACCAAACCATCTCCCCTGGAGCAGGCATATAAGGGGGGGGGCTGGAAATTGAACCTGATAGTGTAATGGTGAGACCCTCCAACTGGCTCCACCACCAAATCAGAGCTCTGCATACACAGGAGGAAGGCCAGCTCCAATTAATGCCCAGAACTATTGGTTGCAGAGGCAATCACCTGTGAGAAGCCCACCAAAATCATAAGTTGGAGGAAGTCTTGACCAAACTGCTAGAGTTCATCATCAATCCAGGCAGTGAAGTCACCCAGCACAATCAATCTGGGTGACTCCAGCACCATGTCAACAATGAAGTCTGTGACTTCCTGCAAAAATTGCTTCCCATCTCCAGATGGATGGCAGACGAGAAGAATTCTGCACCTCCACCTGCACCCAGGATGCATTCAAAGGATCTGGTCTCCCCTACTGGAACAGCTATCAGGCCCAATTCCATTTTAAAACATATGGCCACACCCCCACCCCTATGATCCAACCTTGGGTGGTGTATCACCGAGAAACTGTCTGGAACATTTAACTCAAGAACTGGGCCAGCATTTCCATCTAGCCAGGTCTCAGTGATGCAAGCCAGGTCCGATGACCCAACAATATTGGTAATTAATGCCGTCTTGTTCCTAATGGACCTAGCATTGCATAACACTGCCTGGGTTGGATAAGACTCTGAAGCTGATTGAGCAATCTGCCCACTAAAGGTGGAGCCCTTTGATATGGGGACCAGACAGGAAGGACCCCTATCTAGTCACCATTTCACCCCTGGGCATCTCCTGGACACTACAACCCCAATCCTGCCACCCAACTCCCCACCACAGTCCAGAACCCCCACCCCAACACCTCCCCCTTGCTACCCACAGTGCCCAATAACAATTGTAAACACTGTCCCACAGAGGGGGCAATTAAAGGGATGGAGGTCCTGGAGTGCTGAGGAGGAGTAGTGCATGACCGGGAGAGCTGCCTGTCATCACATAATCTCTGGTTGCTCTGAACAAACACCGCAATTAGTCACACCACTACACCTGCTATAAATAAAACCTAAATTAAAACCCCTTAATCAAATTTCAATAATCCCATAAAAATAAACAAATCAAAACATAAAACCCTCATCATCCCCTTAATAAAACACAACTACATAATACACAGAAACACAATTCATAAATCCAACAAAATAAAAGTAATATCAGCAAATATGGTCCGATTTTGAAACTAGAATTAAGTCACAATAGGGACAAGAGAGCGCCAACGACACAGTTCTCCAAGAAAAATTTGAAGACAAAGAGGAAGGCTCTCACCACCTCCTATTCACTGAAATTAGTTCAGTGGGATAGATCCTCTCACAGACAAATCTGAAACATAAGAAAAGTGAGTTCTTCAAAAAAGAGGCCCTCTCACTGCCTCCCCAAACAGTTAAAAATTTACTGAGCCTGAGTAAACCATTTCATTGAACATTGGTAAAAATTCAGATAGGAATTAAAAAAATCAGCAACAGTCCAGCCAGTCACTTAGCGAGAATGGAGGTAGCAAAGATAAAAAATCCTCCCAGTTCAAATAAAGCCAGAACCCAACTAACTCAGGGCAGATCACAGTATATGCAACTGTTCACCCCCACTTGGATCACCAGGGAAAACTCAGCCACTCCCAGTCAACCAATAGTTATTCTAAAGTCTCAAATGTTATCCTTGGTTCTCCTGATTTTGCACGTGGTAGAAGTTCCCACACCAAAATGGCAGATAGCATCAACAATTTATTATTACTTTCTTGTAACTCCAGCACCGTTATCTTTCTTTTGGAGGGTATCAAAGAGTAAGCACTTTTGTTCTCCTATCCTTGCCAAGGCCCAAGTGTAGGTATACTCACAGCCCAGGTAAGCCAATTTGAGTACACTTTTTCTGACTTAATAGCATGTTGTGTGACTCACTCACTGTGCTAACTGGGGAGAGTGTGGGAGACATAACCCATTTTTGGACAGCTGAGGTTTTTGGATTTTTGAGGTTCTGATAAGTCATGTTATACTGTAGTCATTCAACTAGTGAGATTTTCATTTGCTTTAGTTAGTAATGCTTGTTGCAGAACTCTGCACAGAGTGAATTGATGATAATTCCACAGAAACATACCTACAATGGACCTGGGTGTGAATCATATATACCAAGTAATTTGCATGCTAATTTCAAAGTATGTACCTAAACTATAAAGTAATATTTCTCAGAAATAAGGACATATGTACTGTATCCAGTGATACCACCCAGCTACAGTGAAGCTGTAAATCTGATTGTAGTCCTTGTAAATGAATTCTTGAAGTTTACAGTGCACAACTAAGACTGTGCATTCAACTTTAGGTGTTTACTATTAAAACAGAATGCAAAGGTATTTGGCTCATGTTGCTGGAAGTAGCATGTCACACTTTCAGTCTTGTTGTTCTTATTTTAACTGAGGATGCAGTATCTGAGCCAATTCCTTCCTTTGTGGACTGTGGAATGTCTGTGTGAGAGCATTACTGTTTCCTGGTGGTCTAGGAGAGCAGAAGGAGACTGGTAGGCTGATGTCCCCACAATGCTTATATTTACACTGAACTCCACCATGATGATATTCCAGCAAGGGGCATGCAAAATGAAAAACTGCCCTCCCAGACATTAAGGCCTGGATCCATTCCTGGCCTCCATGTTCTGGTTCCTATATTCCTGACCAATGGGCAAAACTCAGTGGGGCTAAAACACAAGGAAGCAGTGTTGGAAATTGTTTGCAGAAAGTGAGTGTCAAGTCCAGGGCTGGATGGTATAGGTAGGGGTGTCATAATAAATCAATAGTAAAAGAAACATTTATGCAAATCTGATCAGTTACGCTACCTCTGTCATGCAGGATCTAGAAATATTATACCAGCCCACATAAAGCAGGCTACACAGAAAACAATGTGTTTGTATTAGACCTTGAACAATAGTAAAATTGCAACCTACACAGGAAGCAACATGTTGAAACAAAACATTGCAAGTTGCCTAGAACTACCAGATAATTTCTCATTCATCAGAACAACCATAGGTATTAGAGACATAGGCTTCTTTCTCTCTCACTACCTCTCTGTCTTGCATGTGAGTAGAAGCATTTTATCAAGAAAACACAACAGTAGATTAGTAGGTCTACGGTATTTCCACCCCTAGTTCTCATTTCATCTCTCATCTATAATGTATTAACCCTTGATATCAGTGGTGGGCAACCTGAAATTGCCCAAGGGCCACATATGAGGCCCTCGAACCACCTCATGGGCCACATTACCACACAATGCCAGAACTAAATAACATTGGGGGAGGGGGCCATGTGGTATCAACTCAATAGAAAACAAAGCATCAACTGCCAGTCTTTAACTGCCTGGCATTTAACTTTTGGCAATGACTAAATTGGCTCTCACACCTTTCTGACATTTCCGAAGTGTGCTCTTTGCACCTCTTTCCAACTAATTACCTGCATGATTACCACTCTTTGAACCCCACTTAGCCATGAGGGGCGGAGATATGTAATGAATCACAAATTAATCACATTAGGTCTGGAATCTATTCTGAAGGGCTGCACCCCCTTCCTATGCTAAACTAAACTCTCTCTAGACATGGCAGCTGCTAGGATTGGGGGAAGAAGTCAGCATGGAGTTCTTCCCTTTTAGAGTTGCTTTCATATGAGTAAGGAGTGGAGAGTTCAGGGAACTAGATGCTGCTTCATGTTCTGGGAAGGACTGGAGACTGAATGTATCTGTGTGTTGCAGCAGAAAGATTGAGAGCTCTTCTAATGCTAAACTAAGTTATTTCTGGATCGAGGAAGAACTGTGAACAAATGCATAAAAGCAGAACAAAAGTGGAAAACGGAAAGCATTAAGAGACACAGTGAGCATTTAAAAAAACATTTCTTTAACAGAAATCTTCCTGTGGGCCACAGAAAAACATATCAGGGGCCACATGCAGCCCATGGGCCGCAGGTTGCCCACCACTGCTTTATATGATTGTATCCGGTCAATTGTTAGTGAACTCTCTCTTGAAATGTTGTATTTTAATTTTTCAGAAACTTTAACCTTTGAACGTTAAGTGGTGATACACAGTCTCCTATCAGTCAAAATTGTACCTGCAGAACAACAAGTAAACTCTCAGTAAATACTATAAAGCTGGCAACTGAGGTTTTCAAGAGCAACTGAAGTAAAGGAGGTCATATTTCCATTTTTATTACATATAAAAACAGGGCTCACCTTCCCCTGCCATCTGTATGATGTCATTTAGATAGTTTTCAGCAACTATTAGGGCTGGTATTTCCGGGGCTGAAGAGTTCACTTGACACATTTTCCATTGGATATATGACAGAAGCCTGACACTGAATATCCTGATACCCAGGATCCCGAGCCTGACATTCCGACATGGCTATTGCCTGACAGACCACCATCCTGACCACAGAAAGCCTGACACTGGACTTATGCCATGTTTGTGGGCTGGCAGAGGGCTGAACATCCAGTACCCCCATTCCCCCTAAAATAATATAATTAACTCCAACTCCTAGCAAGTTGTAGTGTTGGGCTTTGGTGGTAGGGATGGTGGTCTGTCTGGTGAGTGTTCTGTCAGGCTACTGGACTCAGGATCCTGGGTGTTGGAAGTCTGAGTTTCAGTTATTTAAAATACTCCCTTTCCATTAGGCCAAAGCCAGAGAGCTTGTCCAAATGGGCTGTGTTAGAATCAACAGATACAAAATAAGACTGTAAGATTACTGGCTTGTTTAAACATTTTCAAAGTGGGCAACTGTGCCAATTGGGACCTTCTGTTCCCAGCAGTTTGGACAGTCTAGGAGGACTTAAGCCTGAGTTTCAATGTGGGAGAATTGCTCCTCCACATCCAATACAAAAGTCCACTTCTTTCTGCAGCCCAGTGTTTAGCACATTCAGAAACACCCTCCATCCTTCTTAGCCTCCTCTTCCTCTAGCACTCTGCTCAGCCTTGATGCGGGGCCCTCTATTTCCTATAGCTACCCAGTTTAAAATCTACCAAGGGTGGGAGCTGAGAAAGGCCAAAAGTTCATAAAGTATACATAAGCACTATATATTCACCAAGCATTGAAGTGTTGTTTTCTTCATCTTTAGACAAATGCATCTGCCACTGGATGAAGACCCACATAATGGAAGACCAGTTATGGATGGGGGAACAAAAGCAGTGGTGGAATGGGGGACCTGGAGGAACTAAGTTCCAGGAGTGAAACTGAAAGGCTAACTCGGTTCCAGGAGAAAAACCGCAAAGAACCACTCCTGCGTATAATTTATTCCTTTCAAAAGGCATACAACAGACTAAATTAAGTGTAAAGATGTAAACATACAATGAATAAACACTTCTCCACCAGATTCTTGTCAGATATATTTGATCCTGCAACAAAGCTGGTGGGTTCCCCCAATGAATTGTTTCCATTTCCAACACTGCACAAAAGGATATGTACCACTTAAAACACAGTAAATAAAGGTAAGAACTGGAGAAGGTGGGATAGGTAGTGTGTTTTTATTGTGTCTTGAGAATTATTACTTCCTTAGTAATAAGTGCGTGAAGTACAGAAATGTGAAGATATAACACCTTTTGTAAAGGTGGTGCTATAGTCTTTCAGTGACCAGATTAATGAATGTTAATGTTAACATGTTACTGTTAATTCATGAATGTTTAATTAAAAAAAAAAACACCAGAGACTAGCATCATCCTTCACCTACACCAGCATGATATCAGATTCAGAATTGACACAAAACTCCCCAAGATCACCCATACTAAATTTTCAGAAAAATTCCATTCACTTTATGCTCAATCATGTTCCCTAGGAAAACCTGCAAACAAGGTTTCTATGTATTTAACACAAAAGCAATTCATCTTTGCTGTAAATGTCTAGGGGGGCCATTACTCTAGTGTGAACAAAACCCTAAGAAAAAAATATTTCCAAAACCTATTAGGCCAAGACACTGAATTTCTCTTTATTAAAGTAGGTAACTTATTTCAGAAATGCACATACAGAAGATAGTTACTCCCACTAATCTAATGGCACATGTAAGAGGTAGCAGTGCTACTGTTCTATTTATTTTGGGATACAATAAAACCAGTATACCAATTTTTAAATCATTTGTATGTTTATTTTATATTTTAAATGGAATTGTAACTGCTGATGAAAGGTGTCAAAACTGAAGCAGAAGTACTATATTTTTCCATGACTGGCACAGCCCCTTGGTGGCCAGCACATGTTACTTCACACTGCACTGTCAATGTTCCTTTGTCCTTTCATGGAAGACCTGTAGTAAACAAGAGAGTACAATGGTTCAAGTACTATATCTATTCAATAGTTGTCTTCTTGTGTGAGACTGCCAACAGTTGTATTACTTAGTGCCATTTCAGATGCTGGTTTGGGGATGTGACAACAGTCACAAGAAGCTGGAATGAGGCCACCACAACTCATTTTACTTAAGCCAAGGAATAACCATAAGATGGTAACTGCTTTTACCCACTACCAGCATTGGCTTGTTATGAACTTGTGACCTATATTTGATAAGCTGGGTATCCCAATTGCCAACCCATTAATCAATCCAGTCATCCTATTGTTTTGGACATGAAAGTATCAGGTGTGTGCCAATCAATAAGATTGAATCCTCTCCCTGTCTCTTAACCCATAGAGTTTCTGCACAAAGTATCCAATGTATGAACAGATCAGGGGTAGGGATGAGAACAAAAAGACATTCCCTGTAATGACCCCTCCAATTTTGAAAATAAGTGATGTGGGCCCAGCAAGAGTCTCTGAAGTGATGAGGAATTCACATTAATTTTTGCCAGAAACAATACTGTGTAGTACTAGTTGCTAAATGTTAATTCACCTAGTGATTTTATTTCTTTTATAAATATCAGACACTGATGCCATAATGATTTTCACTTGAGGAAAATAATTCAGTTACAGAACATTCAAATATCTTTATTTTTTTGTTCATATAACTTTTCACGCCTTTGGCAAGTTCTTCAGCTCCTATCACCCCCTCAGCCTGCACCCATCTCCTCTGGACTGATCCTGGAGCTTATTCCCCCATGGCTTGCCTCCAGTAGCAGGGTGGAAAGGGAAGGGGAAGAGGAGGCCTCTCCTCCCCCCTTGTACTCAAGCCCAATTCAGCTCCATGTACCCAGGCGGTGGAGTGGGTCCAGGGAGGAGTGCAGGTCCTCATCCTGCTTCAGGGTCTCTTTTCCATTTTCTCCCAATCCCCCTGTTGTGGCTTTATTTTAAGAATGTGGGTGTAGAGGTAAGAATATCCTGCAGATCTGTGGCCCTGCCCTTGAGTCACTTGTTGCCTGCACAGCCACCAGGCATCCACCCAGTGGCAGCTAAAGGGCCAATACAGCTGCCATACCATTATCAGGAAAAGAGAACTGTCCTAGTGATGCTTAATCCTCTCCCACCCTGCCGATTCCCAACAACCCATGTTCACTCATGAATATGGGTCACTGGCATGATAGGAAGTAAGGCATTGGAAGCCTCAGCCCTCCAAGCCACTGGACCAGCCCATACACCTTCCTTTGAAATAGTAGAGAACCAATACTGTTTGTATTCTTTTATCAATGAATGCTTTGAGACAGTAAGACACTTGTTTGATCTATATTGATGCTAATGGCCTTGCAAACAGTCAAGAGCACATTCCTGGTTCATGACAATTAAATAACTTTTTTCTATGCTTTCCACTTCTAGCTCCCCTGGATATTGCCTTGGATCCTCCTCTCATCTCCCTTTGGGTCCATTTCCTGCCATTGGAATGTCCTGAGGACCAACATTCCTTTTTTACCTTCACTGACTACTAACTAGCCACAAACCAGTAACCAGTGGCTTGTCCATCACAGGTGGAAAGACAGAGGGGTACCGGGCCTCTAAGAACATACTTTCTTTCATTGGATGAGAGGCCAGAGGAGCTGACAAGAAGGAGGTGGGCCAGGAAGCTTATGTAGGAATGCTGTGATGAGGGCATTTCTTCTGTCACATGTCCATCCTCCATTTTATTTCTGCCACATAATTCCATCCTTTAGTTCTTAAACAGGGCCTGCTCCTGAGGAACAGCCCAACATTCCACCTGTCAGGGCCAACTGAAGAATTGGTGAGCCCAGCTCTCCTTTGGAATTAATGTGCCAGCCCAACTCTAAGCATGGGATGCCTCTGCATCACACACCAAGTGAATGGTTGTATGCCAAAATAAGGCCAATACTTAAAGGACAATTCAGGCCCCATGCTTCCACCAACTTGTAAGTGATGGGCCACATTATAGAGCTAATGACTAAAAAGTACATTGACAACAGCACAACCAGCCACTAAACAAATGTTAATGTACTAGAACAATAGAAAACGCTATCTACAAAATGTAAACTGCGCCACACAATATGTCCGCAAAACAGTATTGTCCAACATGTAAACACCTCTATTAAAATATTCATGACATGCCGTCAACACACTCCAAATTTGAAATAAAAAGACCAAACTGTGTCCAAGATATGGCATGTCAAAATTTGAAATTTTAATTCATCAGAGTGCCACAGTTCCACACCTGTTGACATTTAACACACACAACAACTGAAAACAACATCCATGACACTAAGGCTAGGTATCCTATGAATTTGAAGACACCATCACAAGCAAAATGCTGTCCGCAGAACGTAAACTGCACCTTGCCATATTTCTGCAAAAAAAAATATTTTCTGACATGGAACCACTGTAATTTACATCCACAGGACATGCCGTCAACACCCTCCAAATTTCAAGTGACAAGACCAAACCATGTCTGAGATATAGCATTTTAACATATGAGATTTTCATTCATCAGACTGGCACAGTTCTGCACCTGTTGAAATTTAACAGACACAATGACTGAAAACTACATTCATGACAATAAGGCTATGTATCCTATCAATTTCAAGCCACTACCACAAGCAGAACACTGTCCACAACAGGTAAAGTGTGTCACACAATATCTCCAAAAAAACATTTTTTGTCTGGCACATAAACACCATAATTCACATGTACAGGACATGCCATAAACACCCTCCAAATTTCAAGTGAAACAACCAAACCGTTTCCAAGAGATTCAACATGGAAGATTGGTCAAAATTCTCTATCTATTCCATTATAAAAAAAATCTGTCCATATTGTCCTTATCTCGCGATCAAAGATAGCGATCAAAGAAGCTCATGATCAAAGAATTTGCAGGCTCGTGATCAAAGAATTTTCAGGGTCATGAACAAAAAATTAAAAATGTTATAAATCCAGAAATTGATAGAATTGCGGTATACCACCACCATGGTTCAACAAAACGAAGCCCCTTGAGTAAAACCTACCCTCATTTGTCTTCCTAGGACACCCTGGGATGAGAAAATTGATTTTTTAATGTGGCCATCTCATCCCTTGCTCGCGATGCACGATCATGATCAAAGAATCTCGCAATCAAAGAATTTGCAGGCTCACGACCAAAGAATTTGCAGGGTCACAATCAAAGAATGAAAAGTCTTCAAATTTAAAAAAATAACAGAATTGCTGCAAACCACCACCATGGTTCATCAGAACAAAGCCCCCTGAGTAAAACCCACCCTTATTTGTCTTCCTAGCACACCCCTAGACTGAGTAAATTGATTTTTTAATCTGGCCATCTCATCCCTCGCTCGTGATGCACAATCGCGATCAAAGAATCTTGTGGTCAAAGAATTTGCAGGCTCATGATCAAAGAATTTGCTTGCTCATGAATAAAGAGAGAGTGACGAGATGGGAAGATTTTAAAATCTATTTTCTCAGTCCAGGGGTGCCCTAGAAAGTGAAATGATGCTGCGTTTTGCTCAGGGGGCTTCATTGTGCTCCATCACAATAAAACAAAATATGCTTTTTATATCCCTAGTAGTCTAGCCCCCCCCCATCATAACATACATAATCTTCTCTCAATACCTGGTAGTCTAGTGGCCCCCCCAATGTGTTTTTCATTATAAAACTGTTTTGTTTTATCCCTGGTAGTCTAGTGCCACCCCCCAATGTGTATTTTATTAAAATTTCTTCTTAATATCCCTGGTAGTCTAGTGCCCCCCCGATCTGTATTGAAGTATTATTATTCATGATGTCCCTGGTAGTCTAGCACCCCCTCCATCATAATAAACTATATAACGAACTGTGATTTCCTGGTAGTCTAGTGGCCCCACCCCCACCCAGCCATGGCAGCCACCCAGCAACCCCACCTATGCGACAGGCATAGCCCACCTCTCACCTCCATGGCCAGCTGCTGACAATTTGTATTATTAGCACTAATTCAAAGAGGTGCTCTGAAATTATTTGGAGTCCATAACTCAAAAACGGTGTGAGATATGGATTTTTTGCTACCTGCAGCTAAGTCCACCTTTAGACAAAAGTGTGGAAAAGTGATGTTAGGGTTATACTCCTAATTTTTTACAGTGAAAAAAGATAGGGTTACAATGTTCCCAAATGTTGTTGCACATTAAAAGATATTGTCATCAGAAGCACTGTAGCTAACTAATTATGTGTGAAGAAGCTGCTGGTCCTTTAAAGTTCAGTATTCTATTCCTTTCAGTATGAAATGTAAATACAGTGTTGTGCATGGACATCTAGCATATTCATTGATTTTTACCTGTTCATCTGTTGCTGCAGTAATTGAACTGGTTAAGGTTAAGGTTAAAAGAATTTTAGGACTGGTACAGGTAATGAGATCTGGCACAATTCTGTACTGATGCATCATCACTTATGGATGTCAGTCATATGTAAAATGTTTCTAAATGTGCTTGGCCTCTTCTGTTTCCAAAGTCCGACTGTGGCTTTGCCAAAATTTTTTTGTTAAAATTCTTTTTTTCACATATGTTAATTCTTCCCATTATGTCATTAACAATAACCTTCATCCATTTGTGAAAAGCATTTTGCCAAGCATGCACATAAAATATTAGCAACTGAAGCAAAATCACCTTAATTTAGTGCAGACCAGCAAATAATCAACTAATTTGTAGAAGTCCCTGCCAAGCATTCATATTAAATGCTTCATGCTTATTTTATGACCTCAGTTGCACCTCTCCTTCCAAGGCCCTGAATC